>VWZL01001595.1:1358022-1370957 GCA_013396915.1 Stercorarius parasiticus
CTGATCCTTGAGGGACTCCACTTGTTACTGGCCTCCACTTGGACATGGACCCATTGACAGCCACTCTTTGGGTGCGGCCGTCAAGCCAGTTCTTTATCCACTGAATTGTCAGTCCATCAAACCCATATTTTATCAGCTTGGAGACCAGGATGTCATGCGGGACAGTGTCAAAGGCTTTGCTCAGGTCCAGGTAAATGACGTCAGTTGCTCTCCCCTTGTCTATTGATGTTGTGACCTTCTCATAGAAATATCTGTTTTGTTAAAATATCCCTATGTTAGTAAATCTCCTTTAAATACAGACTCTAGAAATACAGTTTCTGGGAAGTTGGCTGTTTCAGGTAATACACACAGACAAACTTTTCTGAGAGCAAGCACTCACTCCCAAGCAGGCCAGTGGTTGAAGTTGATAGGCTTTGATGACACTCTGGGAAGGTTAGAGACAAGTCATTGCCTGCCTATATAAGGTTTTATCTTACAAAAACTTCTAAAATGCCCTTTTGTAACAAGTGAAAACTAATAGTTATTTTTTCTTTTCTTTAGTTTCCATTTGAAGACAATCTCTTCCAGTCTTTGTACTACCCTCTGCAGTCTAAGTTTCTGGATACGGTGCACACTTTATGTGGGAGAATTCCACAAGTATTTTTGAAGCAAATTGAGAAAACTATGAAGAAGGTGTATGAAAATCGTGTCATTGTCTACTTGGGGGCCAACCACAGATACTAAATGTAGCTATATTTTTACAGAGTTTTTAATTCTTGCACCTCATCTCATGAAGCATGTAAATGAAGAGTATGAACTCCTTTACTGAAACTCAGAATTAAAATATTTTCCTTATCCAATTTCCTAATAACCTCTGCAATTACAAAAACAGAGGGAATCCTAGAAGTCTACCTAAACTCTCCTTTTTTAGGCTTTTTGTTCTCTTCCTACATTAACTCTTGGTTGTAACAGGGAGAGTTGATAATTCTCACTTTTATTTGACAAGTTTAGTTTGGTTATTTGTTTAATTACAGCTGTATTCACTGTAACTTTTTCTGAAGTTGTGCAAAAGCTTGTACTGATCTTAGGCTTGACAAAGAAGTTATGGTTTGAGCTATGTAACATATAGGGAATATAACTCTTGAAATATTAGGGCAAATATTCTTGATTGTCATGAGAATACTGAATTACAGAAACGATCACTCTTGTGAGAGGATGAGTTAAAATTTACTATAGTAAAGGGAAAGTATTTGCTTAAAATTGCACTTCTGTCTTAAGGTATATTACCTCCTATTCTTCACATGTAGGACCTACAATTTCTCTTACTTAAAAAGATTAGGGAATAGAAGTGCCTATTTACTTTGTATTTTACAGCACTTTTGGTCTAGTGATTGTCATTTTTCCTCTCTGCTCTTCAGTAGTTTCATGAGGGCTTCTCATGAAGGAATTATAAGGAAAATAATTACAGCATAAATAGGAAAACAGCGTACAAGAAATGGGAGGGGGATGCGGTGGAAACTGTGGCACCTGCACAGCTAATGGAGAACAGAAAGAGAATCCTTTCTTGCACGGAGTACAGCCATGGTCTTCCTCTCCAATCTCTTACAGTTTTAAGAAGGTATTCCCTAACTTGGTAATACTAATGACATTAGACACAGTCCAAGAATATGGTGAGTGAAGAGTACAAAAACAGGTACTATTGATCTGTTTTCCTGTTTAATTAATCCTCTTTAATTGCTATTTACTGCACAATAACAATGGTAGGCCACCAAAACCATTCTTCCATCCCTGTGTTGGGAGACTGAGAATGCTTCCTCTGACCCCCATTTTCTGCTTTGCCAGAAACCCAGGGCGTAGAAATGTGTTTCTGCCTGGCACTGCCGTTCCTGGAAGCAGAGAGTTTCATGCTAGGATCATAACGAATGGCCTTAAAGTGAAAGAGGATACAAGATGGCTTTGATGTTTATTTAAAATACTTCATTTAGTTTAGATTTTGAAAGTATGATGTTCATCTTAGGATATGCACAGACAAGACCTTATTAAAACTCGGCAGTAGCTGAAAGGTGCTTGGGACAAGTCACTGGGGAGCTGGAAGCGAGGACACTCTTAAAGAGCAGTGATACAAGAGCAGACTCCCAGAGGGCATTTTCTGAGTGTAAGCCCTGAGGGGTGTGTGTAGGTGAGCGCTTAAAGAAAACAGCAGAGAAAATCATCTTAATTTCAAGTCTGTTCAGCAAAAAAAAATTAGGCATTGCTTGGAACTACTCCCTTTTATATCTAATAGGCAAACTAGGAGAGGGGTGAGGAGGGTGAGATACGTGAAGCTTTTGTCTAATGCAAGGAAAACTGATACAGATTGTATATCTTGTACATGTAACATTTATTAGAGATAAATACTTGGGGTGTGTGGATGAGGGTAAGGATGTTGCCTAAGTTAAAAAGTAGGATTTCTGAAGAATTACAGTTTGGGGGGTTTCTACCCCATCCAGTCAGGACTGATGCACAGTTTCATAAGAAAACAGTCTCCCAGAGAAAGTCCTTTTAGCTTGCACATTCCTCTCTGCTTGTGTGGCAGCTCATGAGGGGAGGGGAAATACAGGCCTTGCTGGCGTCTCAGGCTGCCAGATAAACAGGCTGTACACGGGATGAAGTGCCGGCGAACTTTTTCCAAACACTAGAGTGTGAAAATGTCTGTGACACATCCATAAGTGTGCTGTGTGAATGACACGGCATGGCAAACAGCATTGCTACAGAGTCATCTGAGAAGAGGAGGTGTTAAGAGAGAGGCTTGGGGTAAGGGGCATACGGTCTTGGTCCTGGCAAATTCACTGCTGGTCTGTGCTTACAGGCGTGACAAACACAAACGTCTGTTGTTTGCGCCTCTGTGTGCTGCAAATTCTGATCAACTTGTGTGTGTTTCTGACTCAGATCTGTTATCTTGCAGCCTTTGCCACAGAAGTGTAACTCAACATGCAAAGGACAGAGGCAGCTCTGCATCTATTTTGATTGAAAGCCTGAGACCCAGAAAAGCATTTAAACTTAGGTATAGATGATACTGTCTTTTGCCACTTGCCTTAGTATATTCTATTTTAACTGAAGTTTTAGTTGCCACTTTAAAAGAACAGTACATTTCTAAATACAGAGAAAAGTTTGGAAATGTAACCCAAATGAACCTTGAAGACTTCAGAGCCAGAGGGCAATGAAAGGAAAAATTCAGCAGGCTGTTTTAAAAAGTGTAATATAACGTAAGCCTAACATACGGCAGGTAAACCTTTTAGGCTAGCAATAGTGAAAACTTGTAAAAGATACTAGCTTGCTTTTTGATCCTTATTTTCAAGTATCAGGGTAAAGCTGACTGTTGGTCAAACGAGGATAGATGAGACGCATGTTGGGCGCTCTGAATTCCTCATTTCTACAGTATCTACAAGCCACAGAAAGTTGCAGAGCAAAAGTCTTGTTCCCCAGACGGTTGCGACTCTGGTGCTAAAGCCTCTGAAGTTTAGGAGGCTGCAATTGTGTAAGCTGTGATTCAGCAGAACCCTGCAACTATGGGCACATTCAAATGAAGGAAAGGAATTCATTACAAAACAAAGGCATTATTGCATATAAAATGATTAGAGATTGAAACAGTGCTTTTTATGTTTACAGGAGGTGCTACATTATGTTTAGAAAGAACCGTGTTGTATTCTCAACAGCTATTAAAAATATGAAGTATATGCTTTAACATGAAGACTTCTGTTAATGTAATATCAACTTGCAGGAAGAATGGGGGAGGTTCCCCCCTGCTGGGCTTTTTCTGAGAAAAAAAGCTATAATTTGAGCTCTCCAAAGTGTTTTAAAACAATTATGTAGCTTTGATTTTTTTGTTGTTAAACTATTAATTTATATTTTATTACAGCTTCCAAAACCATGTTATATTTTGGTTTTAGCAGTAGTTGATTCTAATATTAATCTTGTTTAGAAAACAGTTTTTATTCATTTCGTATTTCATACTTGTGGCTAATTCCTTGTTTATTAGCCTTCATTTATTTTAATAATGGGATGTGTAAATACTTATATAGACTTTTATATGCTCATTTCCCCTTCCTCTCATGTATTTTAGTTATTTCCAATGGTATGATGTAACTAAAAGACCTTTGCTAATGTAACACCTTGAGCAGCATCATCGTAACATAGTGTGGAAATGAAGATAGTTTTCTTTAAATGAACAGAAACTCCAGCACACGGAATGTATTGGTAACAAAGGAAAAGAATCACCTTTCGCACCCGGCAGAAGCAGCAGGGTACAGCCCAGAGAACTGGGCCCGGGTTATTTGAACGTAAGCCCTAACCCAGCAAATGTTGGATACTCTGAATTTTGCCTGTGTAGTCAGTAGGCTTATATGCAATGCATAAAGTTAAGCATGTAACCAAGTCCTTGCTGTATCAGCGTCACATATTCAGGTTTTAAATTTGCTATATTATACTTGAACTTGCCGAAGATAGATAAATAGGGGTTTTATATTAAGAGCTGCTGAGCACCTCCTTTTAGACCGAAGCCTTTTAAGATGTGTCAGGCTACCAGTGCGCATTGTACGACAAAGAACTGCCAGAGTGGGGAGCATTTGGTTGCATCATTTATATAACGTGAGAGTTTTTCTAGCCTATTTGCCCGCATATTACAAAGTGGGCTTAGATAGCTCCACTGTCATTTTGCTTACAGATGGAAACTGGAAACTGCTCTGTGTGTGTGTGTACACAAGAGCGTATGTGTAAAAAATTCTGTACCTTTTCTTGATCATTTAATTGCTTGTGTATTTTTTATTTGGCAAGTGCATCAATTGCGTACAGCTCCCAAGGAGGCCTAGCAGTGCATTTCTGTGTTCATTAAGATCCTTTGGCTTACATTACAAATAAAGGAAGTTTTAAGCAAGCTCTGCATTTTGATAATTTTCTTTAAAATACAAGATTTTGTGTGTGTGTGTAGTGGGTCTGGTTGGGATGGAGTTTAGTATATGTAGTGTATGTATACAGGGTATGTCTGCATCAAGCAGAGAAACATGTTCCTCTTCTACAATTTTACTTTTACCGTAAGTGTGAAAGATTTATATTGGATGTGTTACTGAAAGAGACAACTACATACATTTAACGTTTCTCAAAGTGCTAATGGTGCAACTCCAGTTGAGTTTCGGTGACCATAGATCAGAACCTGGACTCAAAGGAAACAAGATTTACTTCTCACACTTACTTTTTACTATTTTTCCATTATCTTCTGCTCCTTACCGGATTGGATCATTTAGGATAATTCCCCTTCCCGCCTTCTTGTATTTAATTTTATTTCTTTGACACTTGCATGGTCACCGCTGCGATGTCCTTGGTTGTGCTGTGACATCTCTGCGTGATGAGCTTGTGAGTTGTCTATTCAGCCAAACCAGTTGTCCACCTGGTGATGAAATTGTTTTCTCACTTGCTCAACTTGCTTGACTGTGTGGTATGTTGGCCTCTGTCACGCTCTCTTTGAAGTCAAGAATAAAACTCCCATTGATATTCATGAGAAAAGGTAAGGCCAGCTGTAAAACAATAGTACTCTGACAGCGCTGCTTCGGCCCGGGAGGTGTGTGGCTGTGTGGTGTTTAGTTACATGTTCCACAATCAGACTGGTTGGTGATGGTCTGATCCAAGATTTTTCGCTCATGAATGTGGCTTCAGTCAGTATGTTGTGGGGAGAGCACATGATTTTTCCAAGGTACAGGCCAGGCAGCGGTGACACGGCCACAACAGCAAACAGGATCAGCATTTACCTTGTGCTGGTGGCTCCGAGGAAGGGACCTGATCCATGATTCCCCACATCACTGGTGCCATACTGGCAGAGTCGTTACCTCTGTCTAATCTCCTGTTAGGAGCAAATGAACTCTTCACTGAAGCAAGGCCTTGGAGCTTGGTTACCTGCTGCTGAGGGACCTGGGTACAGGAACAGTCTCTTTCTCCCCTCCCGCGCTGCTGGACGCACCTCAATAACCATGGCTCAGACTCAGCAAACATCCTTGTCACGTTGTCATGGAGCACCACGTCTAAACAGAGCTCAGCTATCGTTTCGCATTCATCCTCACAAGTATGATCATAGTTGAGATAACTTCTCTGCATGTTCTGTGACATTTAGAGCTGGGAATAAAGTACAACCAACCAACCAAAAAAAAAAAGATATTTTAATACTAGGATAAATCCTGATACTTTATCAACTTTAGCACAAACTGTTGATAGTTTAATTTCAAATAATTTCCTTCCCATTGCTTCAAGAAGAGATTCCTCTCTTAAGAAACAGGTACCTGTAACCATAAAGGAGCCAACTTTCAGAGTGTGTTTTGCTCCTCTCTGTCAGATCTAGTCAAGTATGACGGTAGTAAATAGCCACTACGTGCCCATCCAGGGATGGGATGGCACAGGGACATGGTTTGTCCCCACAGAGGCTGGAAACATTCCCGCTTTGTCCTCTTGAGGCAAGTGTGTATCTCCGCTGGGATCCATACACACTACAGCCTCCCGTTGGCATAAGACAAGGGGTGGCTATTTGTGCTTCAAAAGAAATAGCAATGTTTGGAAATTTTGCTTTCATTCTGGACGGAATAAAAAACAAACTGTCAACACTTCCTTTGAAATGAAAATTAAAATTGGGACATAACACCAAAATGAGAAGCAGCATTTAAGATTAACAAAGCACTTTGTTAATGTTTTCTTTTGAGTTAAAATATTTTGGTTTGACTTTTACATTTCTATAAATGAACTATAATTGCTTATGTTATTTTGTGAAAACTACAGTATAGTCCAAAAGTGTGTAATGCTGTCTTAGAACTAAAATATTTTGGTTGTATTGAAATAGTGACACTGAAATGACATGGCCCTTTTTTAAAGAAAAACGTGTCATCAGTTGACCTGTTCCTGCAGAAGCATCTTTGCCAAATCCTTCAGAAACAGTTTAATTCCCTGCTGAGGTGGCTGGAGCTGTGTGAAGCAGGCGCCTCGTCAGGGCACACACCTTTAAAAAAAGGTCTTCCGATGGCCGCTTCTAAAGGGCGACTTGTTTTGAATACTGGCTTCCTTGCACCTGAGGGAAAAAACAAGTCTGGTTTTAATCTGAATGGTCTTGCAGTTTGTAGAGGAGCCTACAAGAAGCTTTCGATACTGGGGATATACCAGGAGGAAGGGCTAAGGAAGCCAGCTGGGAAAGGAACCGGCACTGGTTTGCCAGCGCCTCGCGGAGTAACATGAGAAAATACGTGGGGACTCGTTGTTAGCATAGGGGTCAGTGGCTGACTTCGGTAAACCCTAGAATGCTTATCACATCTAGCTGTTCTTTTTTTTTAATCTCCCTCTGAGTACTCTTTCCAATTAAAACCCAACTACCACAAATACCATTTTTCTGTTTTCAGCCTTTTCTGGATTTCAGGCACCACACTTGAGCTGTTCCCATCTTTTGACACTCCCAAGTCTTCCAGATCTATTAGAAGCCTGTTAAAGATTTTTTGTCATTTTCTCAGAGGAGGGACATAATTTGTCTGGAAGTGGCTATGATGCACTTTAAAGAAAAAAACCCCCAACTTTTCTGTTCTGAATGGTTCAGAAACATGCAACTTTTTAGTGTCATTTTATTGTACTACACTTGAGTTTCTGCAGCTATAAACTAAAAACCAAAACAAAGAAATAAAACCCCTTAACCTGCTTTGGTAAATCCTTTGATTTATATTGATGTACAGTATTTTCTGAAGATCTAAGTGGGTCTTGAAACATAGGATTGTTGTCATTTTCTTATTGTTCTCACTATTTGAATTCTGCCGCATCTCGCTTGCTTGGTATTGTATTGAATTGCTACAGATTCTTTCAAAGCACGCTAATCAATTTTGGTTCAAACCGAGCTGAAATACCTTACAAATTGCTGTCACACATCAATGAGTGAAATTGCTTTATGTCAGGTTAGGTCAGGGGTCTCCAGATACCTCATCTAAGCTTCATTATTGAAAGCAAAAGTATCTGCTGGTCCTACGCCCTCCATCATTGTAATCAGCATCGGCCTATTGATTGGTGCCCAGGCGTTGGGCAGTCTATAATTGTGTGGAGACTTTCAAAAGTCTTGTAGTTCTAAACATCATGATGCTGTATAACTTGGATGTTATTTCTGTGTCTTCCTTCAGTACGGCTGAATATGGATGTCAGTCTTACCAGTGCTCGATGGGAGCTTATCAAGTGTAAGATCAAGTAAGAAAATAGAGATTTGTCCAGTGCATCAGGCAGAACTGGACTGATATTGTAGGCTGGGCCTGGTCCTGCTCTCTTTGAAAACTCTCAAAAAATATGTTTTGCAGAAGCTTAAAAGAAATCAAATGTAAATCTAAACTAGGCTTCGTGTAAGTTTAATGCAAGAAGAAAACCAAAATCTGGACTGTAAAATTCTTGTCATTATTTTGTTAAATGTTCAAAACCACATCTCCTTTCCTACATGGTGATTTTTTTCATAGCTGATTCTTAGTAGATACTCCGCAAGCAGCATTGAATGAAATCACACATTGAATGAAATTCGCAAAATGAAATCACACTCTCTCTGTTTTTATTACAAGGTGTGCCAAGTACCTTACAAAAAAGAGTAATTATCATTTCTGTTTCATTAATGAAGAAACGCAGGTATGATTGCCTAACTCATTTAATTTGCTTGAGATCACACAACAAATCAATTATGAAACTACATACAAGCTTTTTTGTATTCTAGGGTTATATTTAAATGTTCCTCCTTTGAAAATGGAAGGAAAAGATGATTTGCTCTGAATTGGAATGTTTTTCAATTGGTTAAGGAAATGTGGGTTTCAAAACACGCAAACTTCCCCTAAGCTGAGCTTCATCCTAAAATGAAATAATTTGAAATAATCTTTGTTACCACACAAATATACCAGCCATTCATGCGCTTTCTTTGCTTTATTTCCATAGAAGTAATTGTGGGTTTTATTTTGTTCCTGCTCCAGAGGATATGGCTCTAGTTTCCTCAGAAGCAGGTAGATATTATTTGCATATCTTTAAACATTTTCCCTGAAATAAAACATAACAAGATATAGGACTTTCATTAAGTCTACACGTCTGTTACTGAATTTCGAGGACCTCTTGATGTTCAATCTTTGCCTTTTTTTTAAAAATTATTTCAATTTAAAATGGCTTCCCTGGAGAAACCAAAAAAGTTTTTGGAAGTAGATTATTTGAAAAACTTCCAAATATACTTTTAGAAGTATAGTATTTGAAAAACTTCATTCCACTTTTTTTTCAAAATAGGAAATAAAAATATTAGAATGAAACCAGAGGCGTTTTTCCCTATCAGGTAAACCCTGCAGAAATTGCTCTGTTAGCTTCTATCTCACTTTGAGAGACAGGATCTAAGTGGTGCCCCTGGTGTCCCTGCCCACCCTCAGCGCAGGGTCTGTGTTGCAGAGCGGTGCCAAGGAAATGTGTAATTTTTAAATAGCAAAGGTGCAGAAAGTCGTAGGACTGCAAGCACACCTACCGCGTCGTGCAGCATTAAAATCAAACCTCACCTGTTACTTTGTGAGTGCAAAGAAGTGGCTCTGAAGTACTTAATAAAACAGGTGAGTGTGTTTTATTCTATTAAAAAGTGTTAAATTACTTTTATATTTCTACAGAATATACTACCAAATGTAGTACAAGAATTTAGAAAAAGCGTATTTCTTTTTTTTTCTGCAACTTGCTTTTTTAGTGAAGAAATGCTACGTTGTCCCAGTTTTCACTAGTAATTGTAGGTATCTTGGGAACAACGATATTTTTTTTTTCTGTTTCAAAAGAACTGGCCAGCAACACAACTTTTCAAATTGACAACTAGGAGCTTTACTTTGTTGGTTTTGGTGATACCTGTAAATGGAATGGGATGTTGTTTAGGGCAATTGAATTTGCTTGGGTTTTTTAAGTAGGTTGTGTAACTGCACTAGACTTCCATATGCATGTTTATGCCTCTCTCGGCTTGTTTTGGCTGGTGGGATTCTTTAAGAGCAATCGTGCTGGGAAATGCAGTTCCTCGGGAAGAGCTGAAAATTGAAAGCATGTGAGCAGCTCTGAGAATTATTAGAAAGAGCAAGCTGTGCCGGGGTGTGAGCTGATGGGGAAGCTGGGGGGAAACGCAGTCAGCTGGGGTATGGAAGTTATTTAAGAGAAGCTCTGCTCTAGGAAAGGTGTGGTCTTCACCCTTCTGCTTTGCTGAAGTTTGCAACAGTAAGCGAGTATTTTTGTTTCTTTCACTGGACTTTGATACCTCTTTTAAGATAATAAAGCGTACCTTGAGGAAAAGGAGATAGGCTAACCTGTAACCTGAATTGTATTGTCCTTTTCTGTTGTTGGTGTATCTTTGTACAGGCCTTGGTGCTTCTGTTTTTAGCCCAGTACCCACTGCTTGCTTTGAAACCTTCCCCTGTCCTCTTGCAACGCTTTTTTTCAACACAGCTCTCTTCCATGTTTAAGAGGTTTTTCACTGATGTTTTAGGGGAAGATATTGTTAATGCTGTAGAGAGTGTATTATTGTCTAATTATAAAAGCAAACTAATGTAGTTTCAATGAACAGAGATCACTAGTGCTAGAAAGGTACGCATGCTACAGAGGGTGTGAGGCAGGGAGAGCTGTGCTACAGAGCCACAAGGGCAAGGTGGCCAACAATTAAAATTGCTAATGGGGTCCATGTCTCTATGATGAGCAAAATGGTCAGAAGAAAAATAGCACCTAAATTCACCATGGTTTTAATGTCATCTCATGCAATGGGGTTTGTTGGTTTTGGTTTCTTTTTTTTCCCCTATCTTCTTTGTCACTCTGGTCATTTCTTTGGTTAATAGGGTTAATGATGCTGGCTGGCTACAAGAGACATACAAGAAAGTAAAAGTGCTAAGTATTGTTGTTGAGACTTCTTGTGTAATTGATGTCCAGTTCCACATTTGTCCCCGCCAGGTGTCTTGAACAACAAGGTCTGTCCTGAAAGGTCAGTCTGTTAAATCCATACTGCTGCTTTTCCCTCCTCCTGCTGACCAGGTAGAGCGAGAGAGGCTTGCAGAGAAAGGTTCATTAGCTCCCCTCTGCCTGGCCACAGCCTTCACAAAGAACCCAGAACTTTCCTTGTAAGGTCTGCTTACTTTAACAAAGGTTTTCACAATAGTAGAAAAAAAAAAAAGGCTTTTGTACAGCGCATCTGTAAATATGAAACCTTACATATCCCTATTAGCATTATGTAGTCCTACAAGGGTCAAACAAATCTGAAAGGTTCTTGATTTCAGAAGCCATATGTTTCTTAAATAAAAGTTGGGGTTTCTGTATGATGTAGTTGCCAGTGGAGACCATTACTTGCACACCTTGTGGATCATTTCTGCATGATAAAATCAACACAAGGGGTCCAAGAAGGCAGCTTGCAGCACAGGACTCCTTGCTGTGGGTACCAAGTTCATCTCTTAGCCATTTGTGGTGGTCTGCACTTGGTCATTTTGCTGTGATGTTAGTGGCACTTCTAAGAAATGTAGCCATGTCAGAGGTTTTCTGTGGTCAAGCTGGCACCTCCGGGAGGGTGGAGAAGTTAGCGCAGCTACTGGCATTATGATCTTTTCAGGGATCCTCTCAGATGGTATGGCAGAGCCTGTGCTTCTGCTGCAGACAGCTGATCTGCTCTTGCTTGTTGCTAACCCCACCTCTGCTGAGCTGGCCCTGGACAGGAGAGCAGCTGGGGCTGTGCCTGCTGGGGAGGATGAACACCTGTGCGTGCATGGCTGCTGCCTGGGGCATGCCTCAGGAGGAGGCTGGGACACCATCCAGGTCTATATCAGGATTCTACCTAGTAGTAAACCACCACAGATGTGCCAGCTCACATATGCCTAGAATAACAGTTGGCATCAATATTTGGCTACCTTATTTACAACTTCTTTTTGTGTGCATGTGTTAAATTAGAATTTCCCTTTCCTTCCAGGAACAGCCACTGCATGTCCCTCGGTCCTACCAAAGTGTTTGGGGTGGATGTGCCTGTACGTGGCCAGCTAGCTGCCAGGCTGGAGCCCCTGGCCTCTGCTCTGGGTTTACCAGCTGGGAGCAGCCTGGCCTGGGGACCTGTCTGGAAAGAAGTGAGGGACTCTTGATCAGGGAGGGGAGGCATAGGACGAGGGGGAAAGGTTTTAAACTGGAAGAGGGGAGATATAGATGGGATCTGAGGAAGAAATTTTTTCCTGTGAGGGTGGTGAGCCCCTGTCCCAGGTTGCCCCGAGAAGCTGTGGCTGCCCCATCCCTGGAGGTGTTCAAGGCCAGGTTGGATGGGGCTTGGAGCAACCTGGTCTAGTGGGAGGTGTCCCTGCCCAGGGCAGGGGGGTGGGACTGGATGGTCTTTAAGGTCCCTTCCAACTCTAACCATTCCATGACTTCACCTGTCCTTGGCTGAAGCTGTGGTGAGAGATGGGATCATGCCCAGGAGTACAGGTAATGTGGCCGGGGGGAGAGCGGCCGTGGGGCTTAAAGGTGTCCAAAAGGGTGGCAGAGGTAGGTAGAGCAAAGAAGGGGGAAGATGGCTCCTCTCTCAGGATAAAAAGTGGGGGCTGGCATACCTATGCACAAACAGATGCTGCACGTGAGGGTGGGGGAAGAGCCGTCGCCCTCAGCCTGAGGGGGGAAGGAAGGCGCCCAAGCTCCTTGACGGGCCGGGACGGGGCGGCCCTGCCTGTCAGGCGGCAGCTCGGCATCCCCTCCCCGAGGATCTGCGTGGCGGGGCCGGCGTGAGGCGAGTGGGAGCCCCCGGCCCGAGGAGAAGGAGGGCTGAGGCCGGCGGCAGCGGGGCCGGTACCGGAGCCGCCCGCTCGGTGGGTGGGAGCTGCCCCGCCGCCTCCCTCAGCACCGCCTCGGCCCCGCCTCCGCGCGCGCCCCCGCCCCCCGGCGGGAGGGAGGGCGCGCTGTCGGGGCCGCGCACGGCGACGGCC
>VWZL01001595.1:1371217-1540864 GCA_013396915.1 Stercorarius parasiticus
GCCCCCTCCCGCCCGTCTCCAGACCCGGGGCTCCCCACGCCCGGAGCGCCCGCCGCTCCTTCCGCCGCCCTCCCCCGGGGCTTCCCTCCTTCCCCCTCCCCAGCCTGCTGCTGGCTTGCCTGGCTGGGTGCAGCCTGAGGAAATCTGCCTCTTGATCTCGTTATAGGTGCTCAAAAGAAGTTGCAAATCAACTTCTGCTACTGGGATGCGTGTAGCTTCTCAACAGGAAAATATTAAGTGTTTTACAGGGTTGAGAAGGTGGTGGAGCTCTTGGGAACAACTGAAGCTTTGTGAAAGCGCGAAAATACTTTTGTGGGAGCTGTGCTGATTGTTAAAGCAAATACATTGCTAATTATGAATTTTTGTTCTGTCCTGTCCTCTTTTACCATTCTTCTTGTGTCATTCTCATACCAACAGATTTTGAGAAGAGAGGAAAGAAGGAAGTGTGTCCAATACTGGATCAGTTTCTTTGTCATGTTGCTAAGACTGGCGAGACGATGTAAGTGTGACTTTTCTGGTGATCTTCAGTTGTAGCTTAAAACACTTCTGCATTTTAAGTCAATGAGATGCTACCTGGATTCTCTCTTTGTCTGTAGATTGCTTCTGTGAGCTAAATAACTGTGCCTTAGTTTCCATTTAATTTTGGATGGATTAGTTTTGTTTGCTGGTAGCTAGTTTTACCTAACAGGGAGACTTTTTGGATGGGCTTTGCTCAGGGGTATCTGTCATGTCTCATTGATCCTGCTCAGTACAGTAAACCTGTTGCTGTTTCTACGCTTTATGTGACATTCAGGTTTTCCTAAATGGGAAGTTTATCTTGCTGTTGTGACATCTGTTGAAATATCTGTTGTATACAGTATCTGATAGTACTATTTACATGAAGATATGAATGGCTTAGAGGATTTCTTTCTATGCTTTTTGTACCGTGCTGTGTGACAATTGTGTCCAAACATTTTTGATGAAGAGGGGAGAATCGGGGAGCCGCTCTCTGCAGAGGAAACCTTTGGGAACTACTCTGTATTTCCGTAGCTGCTCGTTTTTCTGCTGGCAGCAGGGTCTGACTCTTCTTGGACTTTCTCCGGCAGGTCCCCCCGTGGGCGTCCCCCCGAAGGCCAGGGGTAGTGGGAAGGAGCCCTGCTCCTCTCCTCCTCGGGAACAGGGACAGCGCTGGAGCTGCGCTGGGTGACTTCCTTGGTGGATCACTATTTGGCAGGAAGGGGAAAGGCTTCCCTGGGTGCGTTGCTATAGAGTTGCTCACTTTCTGGCTCCCAGGCTGTCTCCTTGTTTTTGAGGCCTAGTGCCAGACTACAGGCTTCAGCAAGAGATACGTGCTTTTACCAGGGTTTTGTTAGGAACCAGTGATTGCAGGGGCTTTGTTTGGGTTTCTAGAATCCCTCTAACTTATAAAAGGTTTGTAGGTATTGGTGGTTTGTTTTGTTTTTATTTTTCTTAGTAGCTTGCTAGTACTGCTTGAATTAATGGTTTTGAAAGAGAAACAAGTTCTGAAATGTACTTTGGTCTTTGAATAGAAGGCTTTGGCTCAGCAGAAATGTACAGCTGTAATGCTTAATGTTTTGCTGTAGTACTTATTTTAGGATGGGTTTACTGTGGTGTGTTTTGTCTGTATAATATGTTTAAAATATTTTTCCTGTTCTGAAATACTTCTTTAGGCTGTTCTTATTGTGTCTGCCACTACTACAGATATTCCAAAGTAATTTTAAAAAGTGATTGTATAGGGGAAAACTCTTGGGGAAATTCTGCCCTATGTGAAACTTGGAGAATGAACAAATTCCTGATATTATTTCCATTTGGGAAATCTAGACATGTTTTTATTTATTATTTGACTATTACAAACTATTGCTTAAACCTGAACTGGAAACTGTCACCTGGAACTTCATGCAGACCCTAGCCTTCTATGTTTCCAGGGTTTTCTTTGGCTTTTTTTATGGTCTGTAGCTTTTTTCAGCATTCTTGAACCTTTCAGTTGCATAGAATTATTTTCTAAAAAGTGTTGGATGTGAACATCAGAAGTATTTAATATAATCTGGAGACAGACATGGAAATATGGTTCCATAACATTTAATTTGCTTCACATTACCTACCAAAGTCTGTATTTCTTCCATCAAATATGCTTCTGTTTTCACTGATGGGTTATGTATCAGAGTACCAGGAAGAAATGAGTAAAAATCAGAATCTCATGGTAAACATTCATGTAAAGATGGGTAATATGCATTATAGGAACTTAATGTTTTTTTTAAGCTTGTATAGCTTGACGACCATAAAAGTGTTCCTGAATACACAAACATACCAAATATGTGTTAAGGAATATTTAGCTTATTTTGAATTATTTCCAGTTATGCAAAAGTAACTTTAATTAACAGAAATCTGAACCATTAGTTCAAGATTGCCTTGGAATGAGAAGATGAAATCTAAAATAATAGTTTGTAGTGGCATTAGTATTTTTATGAAGTTCAGAGCTCAGTTTGAAGAAAGAAAAAAAAAATTGGATTATTAAGTCGGGGGTAATTACACAAATGGTTTGCAGACTTATTTATTGGAAAACAATGGATCTTATTCAGTCACAGCCTGTTCCTGAAGTAACAAACAAAAAGTACCCGTGTAAGTGAGGACCGAGGCAAATAAGGACAAGTGAAATGTGAAGTATTTTTGCTTTGAGTTATTGTTGTTTCTGGGAGAGTTATATAGTGTTAATGGGGGTTCTCTCAGCTTTTGAACTTTACTCAGTGGTGAATCCTGATTTTTAGATTATATACTGCAGTCTACATCCTGGGTTAAATGTAAGTGTTCCTCCCCCCCCTTCTAGACATGGTTGCAGCAGACCTTGTAAACAATTAGTAAACTTAGTTCGAAAGGGTGCTAATGAAGTAAATAAAAATGACTTTTGATATTCTCATCAAAGCATGATCATGGCATACATAGTTTGCTTAACAGGTGGAAAGCACGAGCTCATGTAAGGCTGTTGAGTACTTCCCTGCCCCCATTTGTTTGAATGTGCTTATTCATCTGAGTGAGTTATGAACAGGTAGGTGCAGGTTTAGGTTAGGCTGTAATTTTACTAGTATTTCTCTTGGCAGCAGCGTTGGCTAACGCAGCCCTGGTGTCACTGTTTCACTCGAGCTTGTTCAACTCTTTATGTAGCTGCATGGTAACCTAGAGCAGGAAACTGCTCACGGTTATAAGTAACTTTCTTTTTGGCAGTACTGTTTTTAACAAAGTTCAGTTCATTGATTCAGTTTGTTTTGTCTGTGTTAACTGGTATGTCAAACCCTAGTGCAACTGAAGAGGTGGTGTAGGGGAGGAACATAGGGTGAGAGTTGTATAAGCCAGCACTGCAACTATGATAACGTTCTTCAAAGTGTGTCTTTATTGTAATTAAAAGACTTTTTCATTCACTAGGAAGGTCTGGAATAAAAATGTTGCTAAATTTGGTTATATTATCAACGTAAACTTAGTTTTGTTATCAGTACCTTGCAGTAAAAGTCTGATCATGGAATCGCGTGTGTTAACTTCATCTATTTGAAGTTTAAGTTATCTTCATGTGTAAAGTTAACCGTTCACTTAATTGTTTGTGAGATTATGGCCTGCATTTACAAAAGCCAGTCTAAACTTCCTTTATTATACGTGAACAGAACCAAAAGTTTGATTGCTTGGCTACTTCGAAATATTTTTGTTTCTTAACGGTTGCTATGGTGAGACTTAGCCTTGGGTGAAACATAAAGTTAATGGTTCAACTTCTTGTAATCTTGTATTGAGTCTTAGGACTTCTTTCTTTAAAGAGGAGGGATGTAATCCTTAACTGACTTGACTTCTTACTAGGATAGTAACGTGGAATTTCCTTTGTGAGACCAAGTATAGTTGAGGAAGATCATTATAACCAACCTCCTTTTCTCTAGTTCAGAAAAGATCAGTGTAACTTGCAAAACTGACCAAAGTGAGGAGTTACAAAATTTGTTAATCCTAATACTTGACGGTATCTGAAAGACTTCTTTAAAAACAGTACGTGTTTTTGTGCTTGATTTTTGCGTAAGGTAGCCACTTACCTATTTTTTTCTGAAGTAGAAAGAGCTTTAAGAGACAGTACAAAAATTGTAGCACTGCAATACTATAAGTGAAACACTTTTTTGTTCTTCAGAAGAATTCTTGAAGAATGGATATGAAGATCACTTGTCAATTGTGATATTTTGTCTTGTATTTAAAATACATTTTTTTCTTACCTCTTAGGAAATTCTCTTGGATTTAAAATTACTCTGTCCCTTCAATAGCAAAAATAAATAAATGGTTTAGAAGCATTTTTAGGTAATTCACCAAGAAAACCCAATTTATTGGACTGGAAAGGAAAACTAGCATTTTCCTTTGGTTCTAAAGTTGAAAATAAAACTTGGAAAACAAAAGAAAATGAAAAATTTTATGTCAATTTTCTCTGCATTTCCCCCACTTCTGCCCTGGGGCAGGTGATGTATAAAGCACAGTTTTAATGGCTTATTATAGTGGAAAGTATAATACAGATGCTTACTGACAGTGAAGGAATCCAGAAATAAGTAGTGAAATACCAAAATCTGGAGAAATACAGGATATAGGCAGAAGTGATTAACTGTAAAATAGTTCTAGGCTGAAGTAGAGAACATTGTCCTGGCCAGGATGTGGTGTATTTATACCAGTTCTTGCACTGAATGCAGTATAAGCAGCCATTAAAATACATTCTGTTTTTATTTCTTTGTGTAGTCAAATTCTTTACTTGGAGTTTCCCTGGAAGATCTGAAATACTCATTTGTACCTCATCTAAGCCTGAAGACAGAAGTTGTCTCTTCACTAGTTTCCTTGAGGACCAACGTAAATGCTTTTCTGCAAAGTTTCTTGAGTCAAGTTTAATACATGTGATTGTAGAGCAAATATGAACATCTGTAGTATCATCATAGAATAATATAAGTTGGAAGGGGCTTGCTCAGTCAGACCCTGTACTCAAGGGGAGCTAATTCCAAAGTTAGCTGAGGTTGCCTGGGGCTTTGTGCACCTCTTCTGAAAATCTCCAGTGATGGCAGTTCCATAGGCTCTGTTGGGCTCCTTGTTTCACTGCTTAACCATGTGGGCAGGGGAGAATGTTTCCCTTGGAGCAACCTGGGACCACTGTTTCTTACCCCTCGTTTGTAGACCACTGAACGTAGTCTGTTTCCATCTCGCCTGAGCGCAATTACCCCTTCAGTGGTGAAAGATCAGTTGGATTCCTCCACCATAGCCTTTTGTTTTCCAGAAGAAGACATGTTGCCTTAGCTTCCCACCTAGTTTGTGTGCTGCAGTAGTGTTAACCATTTTAGTGGCCTTCTGCTCATCCTACTCTTTCTTCTCTCTTTTGCATTGCATGACCCCAAACTGGCAGTAGTATTGTGGTTATGGACTCGTAAGTGCCAGGCAGAGGAGTGTAATTGCCTTCTCTGATACTGCAAATGTAACCCCGTGTGCAGGCAGCCTTTGTCACAGCAAGGCCACACTGACAGATGTTCAGCTTTCCACCTACCAGTACAGGTATTGGTACTGTGCTGGTACAGTACAGTAATGACTCTGAGCAACATCCTTTGTGACTGGTTGGGCTTGAACTTCGGACCTCGTTGACCACAGCCACTGCTGTGGAGTCTGTAGCTGTCCAGCTTGGCTACAAAGCTGCCATGGGAGACTGTGCTGTATGTCTTGCTAAAGTGGAGTTAATGGTGACCACTGATCTTCCCTCATCGCCAAGGTCGGTCAGGTAGATTGGGGATGGTTTGCTGTTGGTAAATTGTGTAACCATAAATGTAGGTTACATAACCATAGTTCTATCAAAGATAATGGCAAAAAATATTTTTGACCCTTTGATATACTGTTTCATGTACTCTATGTAACTACTCTATGTAGTTTTTTCTTACTATGCTTTTGGAACACTTTTGGATCAGTTTAGCTTTTATATTATTTTGTTGCAGCAGTGAAGTACTTTGCTGTAGAAAAAAATGGGAGTGGAGATATGGTAGCAATGAGCATGCATGAGAATAATTTTCCGTTCTCAGCTTTAGTGTTTTAATGATGCGTTCTGAACTCTTGTATAGTAATTTCTTTTCTTATGTTACAAATATGTAGATTTTTGTGGACATATATCTTTTAGCTTATTTCACATGCTTAAATTTAAGTTGTCTTTGTTTCTATAAAGTATGTTCTCTGGTTTTATTCAAGTAGCAGTTTTGGTGCTTGACAAGCGTATGCTAGTTTGAAAATCTTATTCTGATTAGGAGGCAAATCATTACCTGGAAATCTTCAGCACTATTCAGGGAAAGTAATTCCCTATGTGTCTTTTGTTTTTTAAATTAAACCATTCTGAAGTTCCTGCCATAATAAACAGGATAATATTTTTTTGAAAGAAGTTTGTGTGCCTTTGTTAATATAGGTCTCTTCCATTTCCATGTTCTCAGTAAAGCAAGAGATGTGAGTAAACTTCCTTGCATTGTTTCCTACTATTATTCCTCACTAACTCCATTCCACCAAGTGGCTGGAATTATTCCCCCGCTAATTCCCGTTCCACTGACACTGTGTTTTCTGTCTCATAATCCAGTGATGCCTCCAGAGGACAGGAATCTCTGTTGAAAAGCCTGCTGATTTATCTTTGTCAAACATATAGGTAAAAAAGCCAGGAAGATAAAATATTATAAACAGTTATATATGTATCAAATGTACAGTTGTAGTACTTCAGAGGAATCAGTTGTGATACAGATGAAGTCACTTGCTCCTCTAGGAAATGCGCGCTATAGTAGTGTTTTATAATAAATGCTGCCACTTCATATCTGTTGGGAGTGGGGTTTACAGGATAAAGGTCGAACTTTAATTACCGTTATAAAACGCACATGATGAAGTGATCCTAGTAAACTTTAGTCTCTCTATAGAATACACGTGTAAGGAAAGACAAAAGGCAAACTCCTGATAGCAATGCTAACTCTGCAGCATAATCGGACTATTTTAACTGCAAATCTCACTGTACGTGCATGCAGACTATCATTTTTTAAGTACATCTTTCCTCATGGTTGCTGTATACAGGCTATTCTTATTAGCACACTCCCTGCAGGTCTTTTTCAGGATAGTTCACTGTTACTTTGCACAGACACCACCATCCCCCACCACCCCACCCCATGTATTCTGTAGCAGTTAATACAGTTGCATGTGCTTTTGGTGATCACCTTTAGTATCCTTCTGTTGGCATCCTTCTACTCTTCACGCTCAGCTCTCCTGCATTGCTTAATCGGATTTGTTCTCATCCTCAGAGTTTCTACCAGTTCATACCTTTACCTCTTAGTAATGTTTCTTCGCAGCTGTAGTGGCTGCGTCAGTATTACCTCTCTCTTTTCCAGTGGGCCTCAAGTCCCATGTGCCATGGTGGCCTAGCTCATTACTATTCATTTGAAGTACTTTCCGAGACATTCGAGTATTGTTCCACTCCATACATTCTGCAGTAGCAAGGATGTTTTTCTGTTTTGACCTTGTAATTGATAAGCCTTGCTCCTTCCTGTCTCCTACAGATTTTGGGAAGGTTCGTGCTTGATGGCACATGTTAGGGGGAAGGAAGAAGGCAATGGTGCATGCACAAGGGATGATACAAAGTAGTCTGGTCATCTTGGGGGGCAGTGGATTATCAGGTTTGTGGATAAACCAAACTGATGCTGCTTTTCCACAAAGCTGGTGTCTGTCAGGTCTCGGTTTTAGAAATAATACTACTTGAAAGCAGTTACAAGATTTCTGTGATGGTTATACCTGATGAGGCTTTGCTCACAAGTGATAAGGGTGTGTGAGGATGCAGGAATGCTTAATGCCTGTGTATTAGGTCATTGAGGTAGGGTACACCATGTCAACTTGAGCTTAGTGTGTGTCAGCTGAACTGCCTTGTCTGGAAGCCAATTGGGTGGCTTTTGTTTACAGTTTTTGAAGGAATTAGTAATAGAAGTGCAGTTTACCTGATCCTGGTAGTGCTGCTTTGAGACCCGGGAGAAGCCTGTGTTTTTTGTGGGACAATGCATGAACTGGCAAGCATAGGAGTACAGTGCAAAGTAAATTCAGATCCAAAAGTAGTTGTGCAGGGTGCATTTTCCTTTATCTGGTTTTATTGTTCAATATAGTAAAGGTTTGATAGTATTATCTCAGTATGGTCTGCTGCTGTTCTGAGGTAACCTGTAGATCTCTATGACCTGTGGTCATGTAACAGTGGTATCTACACCTAACAGATGAGTTAAAGCATTTCTTCTGTTTACTTGCTTATTCTGTGCAAACTGGTGATACCTGGAATAGCTTGTGTCCTATATTAGTAGGTATGTGGAATCTAGTTTGCGTATTCAAGAGGTTATATATGCAATTATCCAAACATTACTTTTATGTTACTCAGAGTGATTTTTCCGTAGGCAGTGCCGGTAGAGATAGTAATTTTAGCTTGCTGTAAATTCAGGAAGACTTTAAAATATGCTTCGCTTATTGCATAATACTTATGTTTTGACTCCTGCACCTCTGCTATACAGGTTTACTGAAAAGGCTTCATCTATTTAATGTTGCTGAGTTCTGCCTGCATTGACGCCAGAGTCCTGTAGAATTATGTAGCACCTTTGCCTGATTTTCCTGTTCAGTATCTATTGAATGCGATGAAGTCTGAATTGTGCTATGGAATTCCTGCAGAATCTCTGTTACACAGTGCACAGCATCACTCTTGAAACGTGCCTTAGTGAACACTAATCTGTTCAGTGAAATTTCATCTGAAATGGAAATAAGTAAAAGCTAAGAATAATCCACAAAATTGTTAAAGTTGAAATAAATACGGTTGTCTAAATTTCAATGAAATGTCCAATCATCTTAAAGGCAGATCTGGACTATGTAAGTGGTTTTGGGGAGGTATTTGGACACAGATAATGTCTATCTGCTATTGACAATCTGTTTGGCTGGATCTATTCAAATGCAGCTACAATTACCTTTGGCAGAGCAGAGGAATATAAATGTTTGTTGGGACACCTGTGGTTGCAACTTGTGAGAGAAAGTCAGATGCCTTCCTTCCCACCCCCCCTCCCCCCAACTTGTTGTGCTAGTTGGTTAAGTGATACTGTTTACAATTCTGAGCCTGATGTGAATGTCCTTCAATTGAAGTTTAAAGGTTAAAAATGAAATTTAAAGAATAAGGTAATTGAAATCATGCCTCTTAGAAATAACTACTCCTAGTATAGTTTGTTGTAGTAATAACTGGATCAAAATCTTGCATTAGGTGTTGCGGAAATGTGTAGTAATCTAGTCCCTGTCTTGCAGATTGTTCTACAGAAATGAGGCAGATGTGGACTGAGAAAACCATTGCTCTACATAAAGTGATTTCTGAGAGCTTCTGAAAAATTCTGTATCTTTTATAACTAAGTTATGCAGGAAATACTATTTAGAAGATCATCAACCAGATTAAAAAGTACAAAAAACTCAAACGATTTTAAGGTAATCTAGTACAAAGGGTACTAACTAAATTTGTTACAAATGTAATAATTAAACAGAATATTGATAAAAAATCATCCAGAACTAGAGAAAAAAAAACAAACCTGCTGGGACAGCAGGAAGATGCTAGGTCTGCATATACTGTGGTGTAAGTTTAGTGTGGTTCCCTGAACTAGTGATTTTTCTGCATAATAGGGGAAAAAAACCAAAAGGTAACTAAATTGTGAGTAAATAAGTTAAATATAGATATTGCTCAGATGGGAAGACTTAGCTGGTATTTGATGCTTATCCAGAAGTCTGTGTTTGTAAGATTTAGAGAGCTTTGTAGTTGGTGTGCACTTCATAGGAAAGTCAGTGTCTGGGGTGATCATTCTACTTGTAATAAAACTTGAGATTGATAAGAAATGTTATTTGAATATGTGCATAAATGAAATTATATGAAGAATAAGAAATCAGAGTAAGGTAAGAATTTACATATTGGTACACAGTGCCAGAACTAAGTGGAATAGCTCAGTAAGTACACCAGTTTATTCGTATCAGCCAAAGGTAACTTCTAGTAAGTTTTCAAATGGAAGAGAGACACTTAATGAAAATACCCTCTACTCTTACTTTTGTCTTTATAGATAAGCCACTGATGGTGGTTTGTGGAAGTTTTGAAGGCTTTCAGTTCCTTTATGTGTATTGCTTCCCACTCTGCTGTAAGGAATTTAATTCTTGAATGAAGTATGTGTTGTAGTCTTGTACTCTTTTTTTTTTTTGGTCAGTTTTTGCTTTTAAAATAAAAGAAAATGAAAGGTACTTGAATTTGGTTTTAGATAACTATGTTAAGAAATGTACTTTCTTGAAAAATTCTGTGTCTTGTTCAGATTTCTGTTCGGTGGAACAGCTGTATTCTGCTGGAGTCAGCTGAATATTTATCAGGAGAGATCAGAATTGTTCCCTTGATGATTACAGATACTACTTTAATGTCTTCATCAGCTGTCTGTTTCCATAACTAAGTCTTAATCTTTGTTGTTCCTGGCAATAGTGGTAGTAATTTGCAAGTAGTAGGGAGGTGAACACTCATACTACTAAAGTAGATGTAGTTCTAATGTATTCCAGTTTCCGTGGTTCTGGAATGAGCTTGTCATGCTTACAAGGAGGAGAGCAAAGATTTAATTTAGGCTGACATCAGTCAGCGAGTGAAAAAGGAAAAATACCTTCTATGCTTGCGGGAAATACCAGTTTTTCCTCTTTTGAGCTCTTCAATGTATTTTTAATTAAAGTGAAAGGTAATGTGAGGTCAAATCCTACTGAAGATAAAATGTGAGAGCGTTTTAATTTTACATGAGTTACCAGGTGAAAGTGAACAGGATGCTCCCCCAGGAAGCACGCTTGCCAGCCTGTTTTTCTAACAGGACTATACTGTTCACAGCAAAGCACAGTGTTGCAGTAAATTCACTGTGCTGTATCACTTAAAGTTTAAAATTTATTGGTCTTTCAGAAACACCAATAAAGAACCTAGCACTTACTTATGGTTTTAATTTAATGTTAGGTTGAAGGGTTTGTCTGCTTGCTAGAAGCATTTAAGAAGCTAGTCTGCATTGATGCCCAGGGGATTTTACTGTGTAAATCTGTTGTCATTGTTTGGAATTTACCGTGTTAATCTGCACTGTGTGGATGGTGAAAATGTCAACAGTGTGCAAAGTGATGACACTAAAATTAATTGTATCAAAATAGTATTAAAGTAAAGCAAGGGAGGTAGAAAGAAAGTTTAAAATTCAATGAATATTTGAAGCAAGAGTGGAATTAAGAAAGGTGTGTTCTTTTATCTGCTACATGAGGGCGGCTGCATAAAGGAATGGCTGTGCTCTCTGCTCGTCACATCACACATCTTATTCTTCCTTATCTGTAGCATTAATTTTGTGGTTAGATTAGTGATCTGCTTCACCTCCCTGTGTGTGGGATCACAGGAACGTGTGGGAGCAGCAAAGCAGGCTTGTCTCTTTCTGTGTAGACCAGATATGAAGTGAAGTATGTAGTGGGGCAGCGGCCTCCCTCTGCACCGTGGTGAAACCCCCACTGAACCACAGTGCAACTCATCTCCCCGTTAATGGGAGTTCAGTGTTGACAGCTTTCTACCCCAGAATTTTTTGGAGGTGTTTTCTGAAGAAATTGAAAGCTGTTTCTCTACCATTGAGTGCTCCTCGTTAAGAACCAATCTTTATTATTCTTCCTTAAGAACCAATCTTTATTATTTATAGAATAAATAGTGGAATTCTGGTGCAAAACCTAAAATGTCAAATGGCAACAAGGGTGGTTTGGGGTGTTTTTTTTTTTTTTGATGAAAATGCCGGGGACTGTGTTTTACAGGCAGTTCTTAACAAGATTTTTAGTTTGTGCACCCCCTTCTATGTAACTGTGTACTTCCAGATATCCTTGTTTATACCCAATCAATATATCTGAAATCAGGGTGTGCTAAGTAAGGTAAAAATGAAAAAAATTAAAACAATGCAAACATAATAGGTGGAGTAGCCTTTTTTTGGATAACGAGGTCAGCTCCCCACACTGACTCCCAGGTTCTGCAGCCAGGGGCAGGGACCTACCCTGAGGCGTCTCATGCCTGGGGGTAAGTTCTGCGCTCTCTGGTGGCCATTGGTTTGAGAAGTGGCGTATTCAATCTAGGCTGCAGCATTCCTGTTTGGATACATCTTGCATTGAGTCTGTGGAAGAACACACTGGAAAGTTTGCCAGCTTGCACAGGGGTTTGAATTGAATATGTGATGGCTGGGTGCACTTCTTTTTCTGTGCCTTTGGACTTTTCAAGTAGTTTTGGATATCCCATTGATAGACCAGGATAGAAAAGGAGTTAACTTAGTTTGGATGAAACTTTAATTTTGTTTCAGACAGCCTGGGGAAGTTACTGTGTTTTAAAGTATATTTTCATCTTCTATGAGCTCTAGAGCAAGGTACAAAAGAGAGGAAACAATTGTTAAAGTTGGCAAGTTATTTCACTTAAAAAAAAACCTCTTTCCTACTAGCAAGTCTCTGTGTGAGCGTTAATGTAAGTCAACAACAATTGGGGAAGGGTGGGCTAGTACAAGTGACTTAGATCTCTTGTTACGTGTTAAGTGAATCCCTCCGAGATTGTCCTCTGGTTCGTTCTTTCTGTGTTTCTGAGGACTTTGCCTTAACATCAGTTTAACTGAACATGAAGTGTTTGAATCCTAAATATACTATTTTGTACTTTCTATTTTCTGCTTGTCAGAGAGCTAATAGTAGGAGAAGGGTGGAGAGGGAACTGCTCCCTTCTTTTACTAAGTTCTGATGTTTCTTTTATGGCCTGTTCAATGAAGAGAATCAATAGTAGATCTACTTTGTTTTCCTTTTCATTTTATGTTCTTTGTGGTATATAGCATCTCGCCAAAACAGATGGCATCCTCTTAAATTTTAAACCAAGTGATTTTGCAGTGAACTTAAACGCCGTGAAATCTGAAGACACATCCCACCAGGACTCCTGGGAGTCTTAATGTTTTAAGTACATAGTGAGGTCTCTAGAAGCTTAACATCCCTTCAATATAATGTTTTTCTTAATTAAACCTGTAATCTGTGAAGCAATTCCAGAAAGATTTACGAAATAATTGCAGTACCTTCATTTCAGGAGGGAGCCTTATTTCAGGCACTCTGAATTCTTCCTTCTGTTCTTCAGTTAATTTTAGGTTTTGTCCTGCTTATCTTCCATGGGTCTTACTGAAGTTTGAAACTTAAAATCCTGTAGAGTTTGTCTGAAGTGTGCAAGCCATACGTCCTACCTTAGTGTTATGCCTGATACTTTATTACAGTTGCTAGAAAGGGAGACAGGTAAGTTACCCTGGTTGTCTTCTGCACTTGTAGAGACTTGTAGTCCAATATACGCTTAAAGTTCAAGTCATGTTCTAGTGTTGGGGATCACTGTGTTGTAGCAAAGCCTTTCAGCGTAGTACTAAATACACAAGAAAGAACTATATGGCTTGTTCGACAGCTTTTATTAAAAATAGTAGGGAAAGCACTGTGTTTGTATGAAGGAGGTAGGGATTACAATTACAATTTTGTTTCCTTTCCTTGTTCTGGTTCTTTGAAAGTTAATGTTTTTCTGTGATTCTCCAGTCTACAAGACTTTCATCTCTGTTCTAGGTTTTTAAGTTGCCATTCACTGTTACTTCTGTTACTTGGTTTTTAATGTTTGTCAAATCTTGCCCAAACAACTTCATTAAATGTTTCTGGCGTTTTGCTCTTTTTGTTGAAATTTCAAGTCTCCAGAAATGAATATACCAAGGGGCAAAAGAATCAAATATAAAAGCTTGTCCAATGGTCAGAAGAAAATTTCAGTTAATTCTCTGACGTACAAAAAACGTCTCGGTAGTGCAAGTTGTTGACAGAGGTTCTCCTCTCTCACAATAACCAGTGCGGTAGGGGAGAAAGCTGCTGTCTCAGTTTCGTCAGTACAAACATTTTCAGTAAACAGGAGATAAGGGAATGGGGGGTAAGTCTTTTGCGCTCTGGGAGCGATAGGATTAGATTATTTCCACATAAAATGCAATTGTTTTTGATATGCGTGTTTAGAAAGATGAATTCTGTGCAAATCATGTTAGTAGAGAAGCAATCGTACCTTGCAAGCAACTTTGTGCTAGTAATTATTTTAGATCAAAGCATTTAAATCATAGCATCAGATTTGAACTGCTTTCTGTCTAAGGTGACTCTGTCCCTTGTTGAAGAGTGCTGTTTGTCAAATAGAACTGGTGGGTTTCTAAAGTTGGTTGATGTTGCTGGCAAGCTTTGGGTTAGTTCAACAGAAAATCATGTAGTTCAAGCACAGGTGTGAAATAGTTTGTTCTTATTCTTCCTTGTTTCAGCTCTGGTAATGCTAGATTATGTCCCTTGTCTAAATTAATCTTTTTTTAATTCTTCCTTCCCTATGCAATTGAAATATTTTTGCTGTCGCCTCAACTTTCAGTGAATAAGTATGTTGTTGTAGTACTGACTATGGAGTTTCCTTGTGCTCCTTTGTGTCTTTCTTCATAGGGCTTTCTTGTCTTTACTTAGTAATTCTGATCCCGTCCTGGGGTTTTTGTGTGTTTGGGGGGGGGAATTTTTTAATTATTTTTATTTATTGGAATTTTTTTTGCGTAGCCTGTCATTTGACTTAATCTCTACTTAACTTATTTCATGTCTTATGTCTTCCTCCACCCTTCTACAGTCTTTTCTCATGCTGCCTCTCTAATTGTATGTAAATATTCTCAAAACTTGCTTATGTTTCTCATATTATTGTCTGTTCAGTCAAGTGCTATCTGCTTTCCTGTTTCATTTCTGTAAAACATAACTGAGTATCTTCAAACACTGAAGTCTCTTCCATCCATGTTTCTCCGTTACATTTCTAATTTTTTACTTAAATTGCAAGGTCAGGGACTGCATTCTGGTACAATATTATGGTGCTAAACATCTTTTCATACCCTAAAGCACAGTTATTAGCTTATATTAAATCTATGACATAGTATCATGTATTTAAGTACTGTACAAAGACTGAACTGTTGGACTGTGTTAGCTTCTGGGCTTTCATCTGTTGCTTGGCTATTAAAGCTGCTTTTTAAAAAAAAATTAAATTGTTGAGTTAAACTACCATCGCTTACATAAGTCCTGGGAGAATTTGAGATGTGTGGTACTGCTGTGATACGTATTGAACACAAGCTGTAGTTCTCAAATGCACTGTGGTTGCTTCTTTTCAGACATTCGTTACTGCCTCTGGTGACTTTTTTTCCTTGCTAGGTGCTTTTTTTCATAAAGTCAGTTTCTTCCTCTAATTTTCTGTATGTTGGAGCAAAACCTTTAGGCTGATGTAAGGAAAGGACGGCGCAGGAGCTGGTGGGAGGGAGGCAGAGGACTCTTTATTTAAGAAAAAATGCCAGCTTATGATTTGGAGTATCTGTGAATCTACTGGCTCATTAGCCCAGGGGAGCTGTCTTTGTGCAGGTGTATTTACACAGGATGACCCAGATATTATGGTGAAAGATGCTTTAGATATACATAAAATGTATATAACTTCAAAACTGTCATTCTTTGGAATGAAAGTACACTGAACCAAAACACTTTAGGATCAACTAATATTTTGAAATATTGTTTCTGAAGATATTTGTACAGATCATACAGTGTTCACAGTAATTTTTTCCTTTGAGTGGCTATAAAGCTCTCAAAGTTGCTAGTACAAATTCACAAGTTAGTGTAGTGGTCTGGAAAAGCATGGTTTAGAGACATAAGTGTGCATTTAGAAAAGGCTTACGTACAATGGTGAGTGGGAAGAACAAGTATTTATAAACAAGCCTGCTCAGAAGAAAGCATTAATAGTATTTTCTCCATGGAACGTCTTCAATTTAGTTTCTTTACAGAGCTGAAAGTGTTTTGTCAGTTATTTTCCAGTGTATGAAGCTTAATGAGGTTGCACATAAAGCTGCGGAGATTTTTCTTTTGCTTCCATTTGGATCTTGATTTAACTACAGAAGGTATTGACCAAACTTTGCTCATTTTGAGTGTCTCCCATTTGGTAACAAAATAGCGGTCTTGCATCCTAATGCTAGAGTTGTTCTCAGGGAGCTTGTGATACATGTGGAAGGTTTCTTTTCTTTTCTTGAAAACAGGTTATTTGCTACTTGCTTATCCCTTCTCACTACTGTTATCTGGCTTTCCAACACACCAGTCCTTCAGTGTATGCTGATAACTTAAAATTTCTAGAGGAGTAGATTAGATTGATTTTGATAATTAGGAGGAAATGCCACTTCTAATTTTTGTGCTGTGTTGGCTGAAAGTTCTGCCCATCATTTATGAACTAATTGGTTTTCTCTATGGATGAGATGCAAGTGAATTTCAAGAGTTTAGCAGATACCAGCTTCTATGTGTCATTTTCATAGACTGGTAAAACAGGAAGGGTAACTTTCCTCTTTTGACACTCGCTTTTGATCACTTCCACTGAAGTAAACGGATATTAAGAAAATCTTACTGTCCCTGCGGAAATGATATTTATTTTTTTTCAGAACTGAGTTCATTATCTTACCAATTTCTTTCTCAGATACACAGCCAGATACTGTTGTAGATTGATTTTTTTGTAGATTGATCTTTTATAAACACTGTAAATAAAAAATAGTGTTCAAACTTTTCAGTACATTGACACAAGTGTAGATAAGTTTCTTTAATAAATAGACATAATTAAGCTTGCTTAAAGTAATATTCTTTTATATAAATCCTTTATTAATCCACCTTGTATTATGTTTCTTTTTTCAGGACTTGTTCAGAGTTAGCTTTAAACTGGAGGCAAAGTTCACAGCTGTGTAGGAGGTAGACTGTCAGTGCCTGATGACATGGTGGTAGATGCTGCTGTTGCTGACAAAGGGTCTGGCTTTGAGGAAAAAGAAAGCAATTGCAGTTCTGGATGAAAGCAGAAGGAGCAGAAACCTGCTTTCCAGAGCTGCTTCCCCTTGCTTCTGAGTTATTTTCTTCCTCCTGTAGGAATAGTGTGTAGTTCTACCCCGTTCCTAGCAGCCTTGCAGACACAGAATGATAAGTAGATGAGGAAAGGAAGAGGGAAGAGAGACTGCTTACTGGGTTGGTGGGGAAAGGTAGGAAGGAGCAAGCTGAAGGATGGTGTGCAGTAGTTGGAGATTCTTCATCCTAGGATAATGATAGAAGAGTCAGGCCTAAAAGAAACAAGTAACGTGCATTGTTATCGCACAGAAACCTTCCTCCTCCATCCTACCTTCCAGGAATCCACAGTGCTGCCACTGTAGGACTGAATTTTGCCTACACAGTTGAAGAGTCTGGAGCTGACTCAGTCTTTTGTGGTGCAAATAATATTTCCTGTTGAGTGGCTGGAGTTACTATGTAACTTATGGTACTGGGATAAAACTGTTCATCAGAAACCGGTTGCATAGATTGGAAATGCTTCAACACCATCAAGTAAATGGGAGCATGTTTTACTGTCTAAATTACAACACAGAGGTCAGGAGATTATGCTCTAGAAGCATGACACGCCTCTGTGACTTCGAAGCAGTTGTTTATGGCACAAACTGCAGTTATATCTCTGACTACAATGTGAATGTACCACTTGCTTTTAACCAGTTAGCTTTCACTCTGCTGGTAGTGCAGCCACAGCAGCAGGGAATTCAGCAATGTTGAAAAAACCTGCTTGAGAAACAGAGTAAATGTCTAAACAGCAAACCTGCCTGAGCTCCTGCTGCTGTGGTTACACTGCTGCTAGCAACAGCTTGTTTAGTTGATTTAAAGCTGGAGTTGCTGTATCTGGGTTAGCTGTAGTCAGGCTTGTGACCACAGGATGCATTTATCCTTAAACTCTGCTTCTGTTTGTAAGCTGAGCTGTGTCACCTGCTTGAGAGTCACTTATCCAGTGTTTTGAGATACAGGATGAAAGATGCTTTTTGTGTCAGTATTGCAGATGCAAGTTCTTAGCCTTTTGATGATAGAAGAAATACTAATTAAAAATACTTGGGTTTAAAACAAGTGACAGTTTTCTAGACTTCTATATAGAGGTAAAATGTTCCATTCTTTGTTTTCTGCAGCTTTGGAATTGTAAGAGGAGCTGGTGGATACTGCTTTCAGGCAGTTGATTGCCATTTTAAACTTTGGTTTATTTCAGTGACACATGTCTGATTGGTTAATAGTCTATGAAAAGATAAGTGTTACTATTTAGCAAGAAATAAATAATAATGAAAACAAAGAACAGCTCAAGTTTTAAAGTGTGGAAAAAATATCTAAATGGAGTTGTCAAAGTGTTTAGAATAATAGTGGAATCACCTTTTGTGAGGTAAGTAATGCTCTTGGGATGCTCTGTGGGGAGGAATCCTACTCTGACATGGGGTTATTTATTGTGTCTCTTCTGTCTGTGTTTTGTGATATGCTTATGTATTAAATCTGTGATTTGTTATGAAAGCTTTGGTCTCATGGTGGTAGCATTGCAGAGTTGTGTTTGGGACCATCTGAGGAACCTGAAGGTGCATAAATCCATGGGACCAGATGAAATCCATCCATGGGTCCTGAGGGAGCTGGCAAATGAAGTTGCCAAGCCGGTTTCCATTATATTTGGGAAGTCGTGGCAGTCTGGTGAAGTTCCCACTGATTGGAAAAGGGGAAACATAACCCCTATTTTCAGAAAGGGAAAAAAGGATGACCCAGGGAACTACAGGCCGGTGAGTCTCACCTCTGTGCCTGGCAAGATCATGGAGCAGATCCTCCTGGAAACTCTGCTAAGGCACATGGAAAATAAGGAGATAATTGGTAATAGCCAACATGGCTTCACCAAAGGCAAATCGTGCCTGACAAACTTGGTGGCCTTCTGTGATGTTGCCACAGCATTGGTAGATAAGGGGAGAGCAACTGATGTCATCTACCTGGACTTATGCAAAGTGTTTGACACTGTCCTGCACGACATCGTGGTCTCTAAATTGGAAAAGCATGGATTTGATGGATGGACCACTTGGTGGATAAGGAACTGGCTAGATGGCCGCACTCAAAGGGTTGCAGTCAATGGCTCAATGTCCACATGGAAACCAGTGATGAGTGGCGTTCCTCAAGGGTCAGTANAAGCTCAACATGAGCAGGCAATGCACGCTTGCAGCCCAGAAAGCCAACCACATCCTAGGCCGCATCAAAAGAAGCGTGGCCAGCAGGTCGAGGGAGGTGATTCTGCCCCTCTGGTCTGCTCTGGTGAGACCCCACCTGGAGTACTGCATCCAGCTCTGGAGTCCTCAGCACAAGAAGGACATGGACCTGTTGGAACCGGTCCAGCAGAGGGCCATGAAGATGATCAGAGGGCTGGAGCTCCTCTCCTATGAGGACAGGCTGTGAGAGTTGGGGTTGTTCAGCCTGGAGAAGAGAAGGCTCGGAGGAGACCTTATAGCAGCTTTCCAGTACCTAAAAGGGGCCTACAGGAAAGCTGGGGAGGGACTCTTGACCAGGGAGTGTAATGATAGGACAAGGGGTAACGGTTTCAAATGGAAGGAGGGTAGATTTAGATTGGATATCAGGAAGAAATTCTTTCCTGTGAGGGTGGTGAGGCACTGGAACAGGCTGCCCAGAGAAGCTGTGGCGGCCCCATCCCTGGAGGTGTTCAAGGCCAGGTTGGACGGGGCTTTGAGCAACCTGGTCTAGTGGGAGGTGTCCCTGCCCAGGGCAGGGGGTTGGAACTAGATGATCTTTAAGGTCCCTTCCAACCAGAACCATTCTGTAATTTATAGTAGTAATGCCTAATATTGTACATTGGACACAATATAGTGTTCTGCTGTAATATCTGTGTAATGATAATTGGAGCAATAATCCAGTGAGACTCAATGATGCTGTTTAATCTATCCACACCATTCTCTTTTGCAACTTTGATTCTTCTTTCTTTCTGTTTTTGTTTCTGGTTTTATTATTACTCACTAAGTCCTGCGTTCCTCTCTGTTGTGAGGTGCTTAATGGTTTCTTGTGAAGGAAAAGGGAGGTTTTCTTTCCTCTTCGGATTTCCCCCATTCTTTCAAATTTGTCACTCCTAATAAAAGATGGGTGTTTTGTGTTTGAGTCTCTGTAAATAAACCTGAGCTAAGTTTTCCCCCTTTTCATCTCAATTATTTCTTTCAGACCAAGGAGAAAATTAAGGCAAAGATAACATAATGGCACTGTTTTTTTTCCTGCTGAAAGTGGGCTAACATGACTTCATTGGCCTGTGGTTTTATATTTGGTAGTACTGGTGCTTGAGAACGGCATGCAGGACACAAATGCTGTCACTGTGCTAGGGAGTCAGCACAAATCGTTGTATCAGCCTGACAGAAGGTCAGATGTTATGAGGGGTGGAAAATAGTCAGGGGTGTTTACGCTAGTTTTATTGCCGAAGGCAGCCTGTAGAGATACAGCCTCTGGCTGAGTAGTATTTCTTTCAGCAGGAGCTGAAGGGCTGTCCGGGGGTTTGGTTTTTATGCTTGTTTGATTTGAGCCTGTTTATTCCAGATCGTGTATGTTATAGATAAATGTCAAAGATAACTTTCTGTCTTTATTGTTGGTTTGTTATTCTCCCTGTTTCTTCTTTTTCTCCGCTGGCATCTCCATCCTGTAGCTGTGAAAGCTCCTGCATCAGCATGAATAGAACAAAATTGATTGAACTAAATCATTTACTTGCAAGTTGCTCCCTTTGCTGCTAAGAAATGCATGAGCCAGAGGAGGCCCAGAACAACTTCTGTGCCTGTTGTGTGGGGCAATTGGTGTAGAACGGCTTTCTCAGCAGTTTCCCACCTTGAAAATTTCAATATATAGAATTCTATGAATGATAAAACTCTTAAGTTGTAAGGCAGAAGGTAATTTGTAAAGATTTTAACAGATTATTTACTGTTGTGGGAATGTTTTTCAGGAGTCAGAGTTGTTTTGCTCAAGTATTCCTCAGCAACTGCTAACTGTGATACAAAATGTATTTGTCTTTCTGAGAAAAAGAGATACTGTTAAATGCTTTTAAGGTGCATGGGTACTGAGCAGCTAGTTACAAAAGGCCTTTCAGTAAGATAAGTGTAACGGAAGCAGATAATGCTGTGTACAATTGCTGTATGGTTTCCAGGCTTGAAACACTTTTTTTCTTTCTTTTTTGTTTTTGCCCCCTTCTCTTGTGAGCTCCGTGAAAACTTTAGGTGGCACGTAGGCTCACGTAGGTAAAATGTGTGCATATTTCACATTCAGGTTTGAATTTTTAATAGATACTGGTTCTTTAAGGAAATAGCTTACTCTGTTAATGGCAATTGACTTGTGAAATATTGTTCTACTGTAATTATTTAAATAGTTATCATGCTTTAAATCCAGGAAGAAAAATAATACTGCATTACTTGCCTCATTTATCTTAGGACTGGCATTACCAGCATGAATGTTGTTTTGCAAACATAAAGTTAACCTTATTTTCTGTGGTTTTAGGTCTGACTTGTATATCTCTTAATTCTTGTGTTTTATGCAGGGTTCAGTGGTCTCAGTTTAAAGGCTATTTTATTTTCAAACTGGAGAAAGTAATGGATGATTTTAGAACCTCAGCTCCTGAACCAAGAGGGCCCCCCAATCCAAACGTGGAATATATTCCCTTCGAAGAGATGAAAGAAAGAATTCTGAAAATTGTCACTGGATTTAATGGGTATGTATCTTCTTTTTTCTAAAATCAGGATAACAAAAATACTTTCCCAATTTTAACTTAGTAGCTAGCTTTGTACTATCTGTGACTGTGTGTTTTGCTTCCCCAAATAGATGAGCAGAAGCAGGTATTTACCTTGGAAATATATTGCAGTAGTTTCATAACTTTCACTTTGTTATTCTGCTTTTGAATGAAAATTATGACATCCTGTGACATGTCAGTTACTTCAGTTTTTTTCAATATGTAGTTAGTTTTTCAGTAATACCCTTCAATGAAGCATGGTATTACTATGTGCATTTAACAGGTAAAATAAATAGTAAAGTCAGATTTATTTCAATATATTTTGAAATACCTGATTGAAAGAAGTCTTTTGGTGTTCAGTTCTTAATTGCTTTGTGGCAGTTCAGTAGCTTTTGAAGTAATGCCGTGATAAACCTGCTTCCCAGGAAGCAAGGTATACCTGGCTTTGAATTGTTAAATTGTGCCAGAATCAAATTTATAGACCTGTTGCTGACAGTGTCTTAAAGTGTATACCCTTTGTTTTCGTAATTATGGAAGTTTTGTTTCCTTTAAAGTAAAGCTCCTGATTTTTTTTCTGTCTTTTATTTGGTTTGTCTTTTTTAATATACTATTGTTCTTGTTTCTAAACTGGATTACATAATTACCATAAGTTGAGACACCCTGCTTCTAGGTCTCAATGCTTGCTTAGAGACTTTTTCAACATTTTTCTCAGCTTGTCAGTAAATGGCATGCTATAAAGCTTGCCTCCCTGTTACCCTGAAATTTCAGATTTGGAGGTGCTACTAACATGTCTTTAGTATCATATTTTGATGCTAGGTTAATAATTTTTACTGTAATTGTTCCATACTACTTAATTTATTTGCACTTTAAGTGTCTCTTAGAAGTCAGATCTCCTCTCTCCCCGCTGCCTCTAATTGCTCTTGTGTAGGATACATCTAAGAATGTGAGATTCAGCTTGTTCTCAGCTATCTAATATTTATACCGGGCTACTTCACTAACGGAATTTAAAAACAAACCTATCCTTTATGCCCGAGTCTGCCTCTCACCCGCCTCCCCCAGCTTTTTGTTAATGCTTCGCTACCCACAAAATTTGTAAAGTTCTCTCATGGAGACAGCTAATGAATGGGCTGCTGTTCTCTTCTCTTGTTCCAAAGTGTGCTAAACAAACCTCTGGGTGACCAAGCCCGGAGCTCGCTCTGTGGCTGTGCTATTTTAATCTATTGCTGTAACACTTAAGAGTGTTCAACTTCCTCATACTTCGAAGTGAAACACCCAGTCTTTGAGGAAGCAAACTGTGTACATTCGTTACCTTAAAGAAAATAGTATGTTAGGATGTTCAGAATCTAGGATTGTAGAATAGTTCATTTAGTAAACCCTGTAACTCCTACAGTGCAGATGTGATTGTGAAAGCTGAATCGTGTGGAGATGTGTCCAAAAAGTAACAGCAGCAGGTTTTGGTTGTGAGATTGGATATACTCAGGCTTCTTATTTAGAGTTGTGGACATGATTTCAGGGTACTGTAGTGGAGGAGGAAGCAACTTGATGTGACCTTATTATTAGGATATGTTTATTGGTGCTCACTTAAAAGAGTAAGGGAAAGAGATCATTAGAAGTAGCTAAATTTTTTAAACTTTTTTTTTAAAGTCAAAAGAATTAACAAATGACGAATGACCCCTCTTTTAGGGTCTTTGTAGATGAAGGGTCTTTTAAAGAAAGCTCAGACTGGCTGTTCTAACCTTACTGTATCTTAATTGACATTGTGTAATGTGCTTGCAGAGCCAGATTCTCATGCTATACTTTAAAGTTGCTTTGGAGTAGGAAGTTCTTAGGACTTGCTATTTTCTTTATCCTTTGCTAGTGAAGCAGAAAGTTCCAAGGTAAGTTATTGGGGATCTCATATGATAGAGGAGTCTTCACAGCATTAATAAAACAGTCATAAACATAATAAAAATGTTCATTTGTGTATATTTTTGGCTACAACTTACTATGGCTGTTACGAGTAATTTCCCCAGATATCTTTTGAATCCTCTCTGTATGATGAACTTTTAATTCATTCTGAACTATTGTGCTACAAAGTACAGTTTTGAGTGTTTTTGTATGGAATAGCGAGTGGTTACCTTAAGAAGGCAATTAGGACTATTCATGCACTAAATTAATTAAATTTCTAAGCATTTAAGGTCAATTTTTGTACTGCTTGCAAACTCTGTTGTTCATATGTACATTTACACCAATTTCAATTACTTCTATTTTAAAATTACATTGTTAAAATATTTGAAAATAATCGTTTTACCGAAAAGAATTTGCAAGGTGAAGTTAACTTTGGGTTTTGCCAACTAAAACCATTTACAAATGTTGAACAAATCACATGCAAAGGGGGTGATAGTGTGACACTTGGTGCCATCTGCTGCTCAATAAACGAAGTTCAGTTTACTATGGAAAATTTTGGAAGGGAATGAACTGGTTTTATCTTTTGTTTAGACATTTTGTAGCTGAGAGTAAAATAGGATGGCAACTTTTACTTGTGGAGTTAGTTGCAGGCTGCACACTCTTGAGTGTGCTTGCTCCCCAGGTAGCTGGGACTGTATTGATGTTCACAAAATACTTCATGTCTTAGTACTCCAGGTGTCCAGTTAATTAAAGATAAACACAGATTAGCCAGGCAGTAATTCTTCAGGATGTCTTGCAGATTTGGCTGATGAAAAAGAACTTAAAAGTCTGTGTATTTTTGTTTCTGTGAATTAAATTGATTTTGAAGGGACAGTCTCGTCTGTCTAAAAAAATTACAAAGTCTCTTTAACTGGGACTTTTCAACCTCAAAACAAAATGGCCATCAATGAGAAACAATAGATACAATTAGTGCTGTACCTATGTGGAAAAGTTAACAGATGAAGTAAATTCTTTGTGACTGAGTTAGAGTTGGGAATTTAGTAAAGAGGGCACTATACAGAAGTTGAGTATAATGAAGAGCTTGGGGGTTAGAAAGATTACTGTTGACCAGAAGTTGCTGAACAGCAGCGCTATTTGGTTGATTCTATGGAAGCTTCAGGGAAATTAATAACGAGAGAGCAATTGTTAATCTTTAGAGCCTTCATGTAATAAACGGAACTAAAAGGAACAGTTGTTCCTAGTTTGTACTTAACAAATTTTGGGAATGGGGGAGAAGATACTTCTGGGTCAAAATAGGGAGGTGAAATGTGTTTTGCCTGTGTGCCAAAACACTTGGTTTCTGCTATTTTACTTGCTTTTAAATAATAACACATCAAAGTTAACGTTTTAGAAATGGTGTCATCTTGTAGCATTACTTTTTGCAAGTATTTAATGTTTCTGCTGATTGACGGAGATTAGCTTCATCGTTCGTCTGTTCTTACAAGTCAAGTAAAGATAAGTTGGTATGGTGTAATTCAGGGTGAAGAGCAAGGGAAAGGAATTAACTCTTAGGGCAAATGTGATACAGCTTTATGTTTTTTCAGGTAGCTGTGTTGGAACTAGGGCTAAGGGTGGTTGCATTGTAGCCTCCCTCCTTACTGTCTTCCGGTTGAGGATTATAATTTCCTCAGCAACGTAATACACAGACAATTCTGAAAAACATAATTAAATTGTTGATACTTGGTCACTCTCTTTCTGATTCCTACTTGCTTTCAGTCAAAATGAAGTGTCATGTGGTATGATTAATGATAGCTATGCTGACCTGTTTTCACTGAACTAGTGGTAGATCTGTGCATCTTTAAGATGTGGCTTTTTAGCTAATGAACTAAGGTTTAAATACATCCTGTGTTAGCTAATGAAATAGTCTAAGATACTGTGTACAGAGTTCCTCAAAAATAAAAGTTGAGTTTTTACAAAAATTTACAGTATAGGGATATATACACACACATGTATATGTATGTAAGTCTATTTATATTGCTCTGGAATTGGTGTATGCGTTGTATTCCCAATCAAGAAATGGTTCTTAAGTATTGTGTTTTATCAAAACTCTTAGATGAATTTTTGAAATGTTTATGTCTTCAACTTCAAATAGTTAACTGTAAAAATGCATGATTGTTTCTTATTTTATTGAAATAACTTTTGAAGTATCTTCCTATTTTGTCAAAAGTAACAGAAGTTTGTTAAAATGTGACACTATGAATTTGCAATGAAACTGAGAGACATCTCAGGTAAATGGTAAATGTATGTAAAGTATTGCTTGTCTGAAAGGTCGGTTTCTCACTTAAGTAGGGATGAAATTGAGTGCAGAATTTTCAGAAAACAGAACGTGATGCTTAGAGACTTACATATCTTACTCAGAGTTTAATTATTTTTACCGAGCTGTTCCTTGATAGATAAGTATACCATCCAGTTGTGGCAAAGTAGAATATTTGTAACAGCTGAAGTATAACAGTTCTACTAATTCCAACATTTAATGTGGTGTTTTTTTCTGTAAATGTATTTTGTAAAACATGAAATAAACTACAAGTTGACAATTTTTTAGCTCCAGTGTGTATGACTCAAATTTGTTTTGAAGCGCTTATCATTTCTGTTTTATGTATTTGAATAAAAAATACAGTCTTAAACTGTTTTACTGTTGATGATCTGATTTCCTTTTCATTGTTTTAATGAATTGTTCGAGTGGGATGATGTTTTTAGGATTCTACTTAAGAGTTTTGTGGTGGTGAGCACAACACGCAGTGCTTTGTTACCTTAGAGTGTGAGATTGGAAAAAATAAGGCCTTGAGTTACTAACCTGTATTGCTAATGATAACAAATTTCCGTACTGTTTTCTTTCTGTCTTCTCAATAAGGGGCAAAAAGCAATAACGTTGTTGCTTTCTAGCAGTCATGCTCATTAAAATAAAATTAAATTGTTATAAATCTATTTCATTGCAGCATCCCCTTCACTATTCAGCGACTCTGTGAGTTGCTGACAGATCCTAGGAGGAATTACACAGGAACAGACAAATTTCTAAGAGGTGTTGAAAAGGTATGTATTTTTGAGAGAGAACACAGCTAAACAGTCACAACTGCCGCTTAAATAACTTCTGAATTACTGCCAAAGGTCTGTTGGCTTCATTATGGCTCATAGCCATGGTATAGCTAATAGCTGCTCTAAGCGTATGAGTATTTCATAAATTTTAACATCAAAAAGCAGTTTTAACGTAACTTAAGGCATAAAAATAAATCTCAGGGCTGCAACTGTTGTGTTTCCTAATCACTGTGCAGTACTCAAACTGTACTTTGTGGAGGGTGTATTGTCACTTCTTATACTGAGTCCTAGCTAGAAATAATCAAATAATCAGCTGAAATAATTTGAATTTTTTGATCAGGTATTTCCTTCCACACTGGGGTTCAGATTAGATCCAGTTGGTAAAGAAGGGAGGCCCTTTTCCCCGCCATGTCTTTTGTTTCAGTATTTAAATCCTCTTGTGTAGAAGTCTGCCTTCACATAAATACACAGATGTTATTTAATGGTATTTTATAGCTTATGTCTGAATGTAGGATTTTTCAAAAGTAGATAACAGCCTTTCAGGATGTGGTTCCACTTAGGATTTTCCTGATGGCAAAATTGGCTTGAGGTTCCTACTTAGACTATTTGGTCGAAGAAAGGTTAACTTGTAAATGGATTGCTTTTCACTATTATAGTGGATACAGTCAGGTGTATTCTTGCAAGTTAAGATGGGAAGGAGATGGTCAGGAGTAAGTGATGAGACAGGGATTTCACAAAGCGGTTTCTTAGCTAACAATGAGATCTGTGAAACCTCATCTCAGGTTTTAAGGAGAGCTCTCATTAAAGTTCATGTGGGTTAATTTAGCTGGCCCTGTGATAAAAGTCCCCCTGTATAATTGGGCTAAGTATTGATTCGAAGAGAGAAACTTACCTCATTTTTAAGCTAGGTTTCTAGATGGTAAAATTGATTTAGTCTGCAGTGCCATTCAAGAGGGAGAGGTGGCTAAGCAAAACGTACTGAATTGATTATTATTCAGCAAAACCTACTGAATTGATCATTATTTTTGCTCTTTGTTTATGTGGAGGAAAATAATTTAACATTTGAAATATGGCTGTGCCAACAATAGCTGATACTGCTTGCGCACTTTTGAATACGGGACTTGTGTATGAATAGAGCATTTCTCCAGCAACTCAGAAGTTTTTCAGCATTTTGGAATACCTTGGTTTCCAGAGATACTTCAGTTAGAAATTACAAACACTTGGGCCGGAGGCTTAATGTGCTGGTCTTGTTATGACAGTAACCCACTTATGAAAATACTGACTTTTAATGTAATTATGGCCTGACCTTGTCAAGAGGGAGCAGAGATACTTTCTATGTATCTGTCACCTGTTGGTAGCTTTCAACCCAATTTTCTGTAGAGGTACTTTAACAGATATGACCAAAAAATTATAACTCTTTAAGTTTGGGGGTGATGTCAAGAGCTGAAGCTTCTGTTTCTAAACTCTTAATATGTTGTTTGTGTATTACAGAATGTCATGGTTGTCAGCTGTGTATATCCATCTTCAGAGTAAGTATAATTCTTTTTCTTTAAGCTTTTTAAGCTTGTGTTAGCAAGAGGGGAGAATGTGTGTATGTGCGTGTGTGTGTCTGATATATTTCTCTTGCTGGTATTCAAAGGACAGCCATGCAGAGTTCAGTTTTCATTATCAGTAGTTAAGTCAACAGTAGTGATCATGGTCTGCAAGTTTTACATGTAGTAATTTGGAAATGAACAGCCAGCTCTGGAATCGGATGTATGGGACAGTTCAGTATTATCCCCCAACACTAAGCTGTTATTTTATACCATAGCTGGTGATGGGAAAATGGATACCCCCTCGGTAACCGTTGTGTTGTAAATTCATATCCTAACGTGTTTCCCCAGTATACTTTATAGGTAGAGAACCCCTTGAGGACTGACAGTGGGGGACTATTTAATTTGAGGGGGAAGTGGGGGGTGGGGAGATTCTGTGCAAATAAGCTTAAAGTAATTTGAAGTTCCTTTATTCATAACATTATAATGCTTGCTCTTTTTTTTTTTTGTTAGGAAAAATAATTCCAATAGTTTAAATCGGATGAATGGTGTTATGTTCCCAGGAAATTCACCAGGATACTCTGACAGGTTAGTTTTGAGAGTTAACTTTTTCTGGAGAAAAGCAAGGTAGTTGTGGAAATAGCTGGTTCAGATCCCTTATCATTACCTATTCTGATCCCAAATAGGTAGCTTCAAAAATGGGGTGTGACATGAAATATTGGGGGAAGGAGGGTAGAGGAGGCATGAACATACACACTATGTACTCTGTTTTTTGATTTTTTTTTTGTAACTTCATTGTTCAGATGGGTTTTTTATTTAAAGTTTTTATCACAGTTTGCATGTTGTAGGCGAGGAATTTTTTATTCAATATAAAACAGCAAAGTACCTGATCTTTTTGTTTTGTTTTGGTGATCTTTTAAAACAAGGTAATATATACTTTCTGCCTAGTATGAACAACTTACTTTCCTAAAAGGATGGTTTAATTTTTTATTATTATTTTTAAAGATCTAATGTAAATGGTCCTGGAACTCCCAGACCAGTAAATCGACCGAAGGTTTCTTTGTCAACTCCTATGACAACAAACGGTTTGCCAGACAGCACGGAACATAAGGAATCAAGCTTGCAGCAAACAGAAGATAAAAAACACAGGTTTGTGAGGAGTAATGTTTCGAGTTTTTATTTGTCTCATTTTTTTTCACTTACACTTTAAAAATATGTTAAAGGAGAATGGCTATCTAAAGTATGCATAATTAAGCCTTAACATATGAATAACTGCAGCAGGATTTGTTGTTTACTTACTACTGTCTGGGTTGTCTAGATGACTATTAGCTCAGCTTTCCACAGTTGCAGTAACGCATCTTGTAAGTGTATGGGATGTATAGTAAAAATGAAGAGTGACTAATAGAGTTCAGAAATTCACCGTTACCATGTTTGTGTCAGGATGTTAACCACATACGATATTTCATAAATGTTTGCCACGGATTCTGACAGTAGGAGCTGTCTGTAATTTGGACCCACCAGAGTAGCCTGAGCATTCTGCGTTTTCATTGACAGTCAGGTGAAGGAGAAGCGATGGCTTTGAGGTTTTGTTAGGTAGTAAGTGAAGTGAGTTCTACTGTAATCTTTTGTAGAGTGTTTAACTTGAAGTAGCTGCTACTTTTTTGTAAAGTGTAACAAGATACAGAATGTTTTTCTTCAATAAAAACTACTTTTGTTCTGTATAGTGAATCACCAGCATCTGAATCGGAAGGTGCTCAGAGCAGCCCAGTAAAAAATAAGCACTCTGAAGATGATCCTGCAGAAGCAGAAGGGCATGAGGTAAAAAGACTTAAATTTGACAAGGAAGGGGAAACCAGAGATGCACCTAACCAAACTGCCTCCAGTGAAGCTTCTTTAGGCATGGGGGAAGAGACGGAAACATCCTCTACATCTCAGGATAAAGAAAAAGATGCTACTTCTGCCAGACAGCACTGTACAGAGGAAGAGGAGGAAGGTATTTCAGATTTTATTCTCTTTGCTCTGTGCATTTTCCAAGGACTTGGGACTTTCTTTGCAGGGGGCCAATGCTATGGAGGTGGTTGAGTGTCTCCAGTTACGCATAAAGATGAACTGCGTGTTCATGCTTAAGTTTAGCATGATTTAGCAGTTCTGTTATTTCTTCTTTTTGTCCTACATCTCTATTTAAAAACTTATAAAATTGTACTTATACTCTTCTTGGGCAGCAAATTACATGAGGGCGGTAATGATGCACCAAGAATTTGAGAACCCCTACTATAGGGTATCATCAGATGTTCTCAGCCCTTCTCCAGAAGGGTGATGGGTCATATCCACATTTGACTGTCTTTATTATCAATAAATTACTGAAATACAGATAAAAAGTTATGCTCTTTCACTGAGGAAGGCCGAGCAACAATCTCTCCAGATCCTGTTAGAACAATGAAAATTACATTGCAATAAGGTACTGTGGACCTAACTGAAAAGAAGACAACGCCAGTTAAGAGATTGATCTATTTTTTTACATATTGTCCAAAGCTTCCTTTTAATATTTATTTTTTGTGGCTCACGTATTTGTAAAACATTCCCCTAGATCATGATGGATGTACACTTAAAACAGTAATGTTTTCAACATTTCCAAAAGACTGCTTCTGAAGACACATGAAGGAATGTGGGGAAGCAAGAAAAAGTTACTTGTTGGATTGTGTCTTTATCCACCGAGGCTTAATTAAGTGAAGCTACCTATTTAACAAAAAAAAAAATTGGACTTGGTTTTGTGGTAGATTAGGATAGCTTGGCTATTCTGATGAAGTTGGCTCATACTTTACATCTTCTAATAAGATCGGGGATTGTCAGTTTTTGCTGTCCTTGGCTGTGTTGTAGAAGTATTGCTCAGCATAGCTGGGAATAGAAAGTAGCAGGATTAAGATATATTTTAAAATGCCTTAGTAATACTGTACTTTCACCGTTTCTAGAGTCCTTCATGTCTCCCAGAAATGTTGGTCCAGGCAGAAAAGATAAAGAGAAAGACACTGAATCCTCAACTGTGAATGAAGAGATCTCTGAGGAGAACAATCAAATGGAGGAGTCTGATCAGTCTCAAGCAGGGAAGGATTTACGCTCGGATGACAGTGAAATTAGTGGCTCTGGCAGTAGTGGAGCTGACTGCAGTGAAACTGAAGAGTTAGGGTCCTATGCTAGTGAAACTCCCGAAACTTCATCGGAGACCCCTATGGAAAACAGTGATGAAGCCACAGAAGTTGCAGATGAACCTATGGAGCAAGACTAATTTAAATACACTTAGATGCAGTATTTTCCATAAGGCTCCGGTTTTACACTGTATAAATAATTTTATGTAATAAAGTGGACCTTTAGTTTTACAAAAAAGAAGCAGGTTGTAAAATAAACTTCTCCATGGATTGAACCTTGAAAGAGTTGTACATGATAAGAACTGTGAATACCAGCTCCTTCAGGTCCTGCTTACCGCTGAACTTTCGTTTGGTCAAATCAGTGGTTTGTGTATAGTTTTTTTTATTTAGAATAAAAGTTTTTAAACTGGAAGGTAATTATAATTTTGACAACTTTTTTGGAGATTACCACACCTAGTTGTATGTAAGCAAGAAAGCTTTTTGTCTTGTCTTTTTCTGACAGCTATAGCAGTTACTTCATATTTTGGTTACAGTTTCAACATTTGACATGTGAAATATGGGGTTTCATGCTGGTTTCCAGATTTTTATTTGAATACACACTATGAAACCTTATGTTGTGTGTTTAAAATGTGTTACATTTCACACACACATATATGCACGCATGCACATTTATGTGTACCCTCACTCTTCTAAGGGGGAAATGGTATATTTTTCTGTTTCTATAGAAGATAAATATGGCAAATACTTTTTCTATAGTGAAAGACTGAGTTCACCTCTCAAGGCACTTTGTTTTGCCTCTGGAAAACAAAACAAACGAAATCTGGCCCATATGAAACCCTGGAAATATTAACACTGTTGAAAACACCAGAGTAAACACATTCCAAGAGAACTGTTCAGATTACAACATTTTTGTATACTTCTGAGGTGCCTGAGTGAAAGGATTTCATTTATTTATGAGAAAATGTGCTTTATGTTGAGAACGTTGTAATCAAAACATTAGCTTAAACTTTTGTAGAAGAAATGTTTGAAAATATGATAAGAAAATATCTTGGAAGAAATGAACAGGTACTTGCCTTTTTGAGCGCTTCTTGGAGCATTGTGAATATTGTAGAGGAGTCTCAAAATTATTCTAAGTATGCAGACGGCATCGGTATGATCACACCACTGTATTGGAAGAATTAATATATGACCGTAGTTATGTACCTGAGCTAAACGACTAAAAGGTTTAGGGGTGCATAGAAATCACCATGATTTGTATAACATTTTGGAAGTGAACTAAATATTTTTGAACATGCTACTTTGACAGCCAGTGTTACGTTTTTTTTCAAACCAGCTCAAAGCACAAACTACTGCTTTAAACTCGTAATATTTTCCAGTTCCCATATTTAAAGACATGCAAGCTGCAACCTCCCAGTCACAATTACTGGCTGCCAAATTTATACCTGTTTCTTCAACTGTACCTTTTTGATATTTAGAATTTTTAAATTTCTGTAAAGTAGATTTTTGTAGATTGTAATGAGTGCTCACTGCCATTGTGAAACGGTATATAATTGTATAATTTCTGTGTGTAAACTGAATGCTTGGGCTTTCAATACAGTATTCATATAAAGCAATAAATATTAATGTTATGAAATATCTGAGTACATTTTTATCAGAATTGTCCCTCTTTGGTTTTAAGTTCACATACCTGGAGTACAAAAATGACCTCTAAAATGCATGCGGATAGTTTCTTGTACTACATGGTATGCTTTGTATTGTTTGGGGGAAATCTAGGTTTTGATTAATACCAGAATAATTTGGCTCAGTTGGAATATTTATAAAGTTACTTCTTGCTGACGTTACCTATCAAGTTCTAAGCAGACAGGATTCAGGGAGATGCTTGCCAAAAAATAAATAAATTATTAATCGAGATCCCCTTACAGAAGGAAAGTTGTACTTTGACTGATTTTCATTGTGCTTAAGGGTTGGATGTGTATTATAAAATTAAAGGACCGAACCCAAATGTTGAAATTAAGAAAGTTTAAAAATAGTGACATCTTACACTTCTTTTTTTTTAAATATTTTGCCAATGAGAACAAAATTTTAAAATTTTTAAGTTTAGAGATTTCTGAAATTTTCTTTAGACTGTTTATTTGTGAAGATATTGTCAATAAACTTGTTCTTTAAGCACCTGTGACCTTTTGATATGTTTGTTTTAGCAGCACTAGTGCCACAATTGCAAAGACTTGCAGAAGAACTTTAAGGTATGGATCCATTTATATATCTGCAATATTTTATTTTCAATGGCTAATAAAATTGAAATCATGCTTTAACATCACAGTAAGCATCTTACTACTGAACATGGGACTACATTTAAAGATTGCATTTACTAAATCAGAGAAGATTCTCACCTTTTTCTTTAAAATGTGGATTTTAAAAAGGGAAACAAACCTATTGCATTTCTAAGCAGCCGTATTTTGTCAGACATTACGCATCTCCAGGTACACTGGCAGCTGCTTTGCTGTGTGCGTGGAGGTGTAGCATTGAATCTACTTTCATAGCTTGTATTTTTCTAAACCTGGGTGCTTTAAGTTCCCTAATTCTGTACACCCAGAGCCTGTGTCTGTATACAGCTGCTCAGGCAGATTTGGTCATTCTGCTTGTGTTCATGAAAGCGCGTGGTTAAACCCCAGAAAACCAGCCTACAGGTGCTTTATAGTGTTTGTGGGTCTATTTCCTATTAAAAAAACCCTATTATATGGGGCTAGAATATAAACAGAAAATGTAATGGAGCTTACTTTTCAGAATACAAGGTGAAGGTCAGCCCTTAATTCTGCTCTTGATATTAAGAAACCCAATATATTGCTATGTCAGAAAAGTCGATTTCCTTGAAGTATCTGAGATGCTCTGTTAGCCTTGGTTTTTAAACCTCAGGGACTACTTTAGTACTTGCGAGAGAGAGAGATTTCTAATATAGCGTGTATTTGGGGTTATAAAGTCTAGTATGTTGAAGTTAATGTTCAAAAATTTGAGTTGATTCAGTGGATGGAGCAGAAGTTGCTGGAATTGGGAGTTAATTTATGTGCAGCAACTTCTGCTGGGTCCTCTCCAGGGACCATCCCATGGGAGGAGCATGGGGCAGGCTCAGCTCTGCAGTGCAGGGCTTTGCTGTAGGGCAGCCTTCTGTCCTGTCCCACAAACGGAGCTGGGACCAACAAAAGCCATGTCCTTGCCTAGGGCTGTCTGAGACTGCACGCAGTATTGGGGCAAGGATTATTGCCGCTTTCTGTATTGCTGACCAGGTCCAGGACAAATTTGGGCTTCTTTTTAAAATCCTTTTGGATCTACTGCTGGCTTGAACAAAGTAAACTTTTTTTTTAATACAAAAATTGTGTTCTGAGGGTTTTCAAGGCCAAGGCATCTCTATCTGCAGCACTGAGTATTGGTTTTTTAAAACATTTCAGCAGGAAATACTCCTGGCTGGAAAAGTAAATCAGAATTGCATTTCAGTTCATGCCTAGCCTAGGGCACGCAGGTAACTGGCTGAAAAATATTTCTTCTGCTGCTTCAGTCTGAGAAATTTTGTTCGTATGTTGTTTTTCCACTCGAGCAGTTTACTGAAAAGCTGCATCATGACTCCAGCAATACTGTTCTGGATCTGGTAAAAAAAGAATTAAGCTTGTATTTTTAGATTCTTTGTTAATTGTATGGCAGGGGATGGGGCGGGGGGAAAGAGATGAAGCGTGATGGAATCTTATTTTATATGAGTTTTCGGTTGCAACAGTTAACTGACAACACAGTGATTAATTTTAAAAAAAATTTTTTTTTTCTAGAATGAATGCCTTGTATTGACTACAACTGTACAAAACACCCTTCTGCAATCCTTTGGCATTTTCTATTCATATGGTGCGTTTCTAGGAATGGTTTAAAGGGTATTTGCATCTCAATGTGTCTGAGGTCAATGTTTTCCAGTTAGGGAAGAGGTACGGATTACTGGAGGCATCCCAGTTACATCCCTGCCATTACCAATGGGAGACCCACGATTTGTCATGTAACTTCTGTTAATCAGAGCTCTTCATCCTTATTTGCTCCAAGGACATTTATGCCAGCAAATTCTTTATGGATACAATGTTGTTTTAATATCCGCATGGTTTAATTGAAGGGGTTAACTGTGAAATTTGCATGTATAGGCTCTATCTGTACCTATATGTTTGTGCTCCCTGTGCTGCTGTACGGGGAATCGCTCTGCTGCTGGGCCTCTCCCACAGGCTGGTTGTTATAACAAGTTTATGGTATATTTTGTCTTCATTTCTGTATTTGTGAGCGGGTTCTGGGACACACGGTACTTTCTTTCCAGGATTTCCAGCCTGTCAAAAAATATTCATGGCAACAACTAATCTCCCGCAGACTTAAGTTTTTAGGTTAAGAAATAATCCTGTGTTTTATAGCTGAAAGAGGATGTTCTGGTTTCCATGGACAGAAATGGCAATCATGTTCTGGTTCTGAATGATTTTAATGCATGTCAACAAGGCACCTGAAGTTGTTCCCCAAGCTTTGGACTATTGTTTACCAACTCTTCTGCAAGGTGCACTGTAAACTGTTGGATTATTTCATTTGTAAATTGACCCTCTGTCCTTGCATTCACTCAGGAAAGCTGCTTTTCTCCATCTACATTTATTGCAATAAACTAGAGACAAAATTATTGGGCTACTTCTGGCTTTTGGGGATCTTACCATGAGTAAGCGGTGACAGAAATTACTCAGGACTGGGCTTTTCCCTGCGTATCTTGTTCCGTGGTCCAGTTTGTAACAGCTGGACCATGTCACCGCAGGTAAAGATACAAGAAATACTGAGGGCCACTGAACACCGCAAATTTAACAGTGGCTCAGGCTGGTGTTATTTGATATGTGCATCTTCTGCCACTGTGATACCACAGGAAACTCGTCAGTGTTTAACGGTCCTTAAACCATTCCCACTCGTGCGTTGCTGCAGCTCCGAGTGTCGTGCTCTCGTATGAAACAAGCGTAAATACTGCCACACTCTTAGACCCATTCCAAGCAATTTCTTCACACTCTCAATAATCCGGTCGGTAAGGGTGTCACTGAATATTTAAGACAAATCATCTCAGCAGCATGTGAAGCTGTCGCTCCTCATCTTGTCCTTCTCCCCTTCCACGCTATTGAGAACACGCCAGTGACTGACGTCCTGCTAGCGATTCTCCAGTGCGCTGGAAACACTGTTAGTTTGTCTGTCACCCTGGTTTTGTGCCTGCAAGACTAAACAAACCCCGTTCTCCCAACTGTCCCTGATAGTGTGTGCTGTTCTGAGCTGTTGCTCTTCTCCCGCTCGTCTCCCACGTCCTCAGATAGCTGTATCCAAATCGGGACACAGTACGCCAGCTGGGGCCTCCCAAGCAGCGCAGGGAAATGCCTCCCCTGTGCTGTGTGTATGTCTCAAAGTGATGCTTGACTGTATCCAATTTGTGGTCCACCAGAATCTCCAAGTCATTTTCTGCCCAAGTTGTTTCTGAGCCGTGATGTCCTGTGGCGTGTATTTGATTTTGCCTGAAGTGTACTGTTCCGCTCTTGACTCCCTCCAGCTAAGTTGTCGTGCAGTCTTTTGTACCCTTTCCAAAGTTTTCTCTTTTTTATTTTTTAAAGATTTCTTTGAATTCTCATCTTCTTCTATAAGGTCTTTACAAGTGCTTCTCCCTTTGCTGTGCTCTGCTGTCAGGGGCACTTTATATTACAGTGCCATCTTGTTAATAACAGTCTGGAACAGAACTGTACCCAGAGCAGAACAGATACCTGCGGGATTCAAACTGATCTTAAACCGTGCGTCAGGGCCTTCAGTGAGGGAAGTGTGCATTGGTATTTGTGTAACAAAACAGCTCGTCCTTGTGGGTTTCACGTGAACTGTAGCAGTCAATGGCTCCAAATGGCAGACTCAGCCCCTGCTGCCGAGTCTGCTCTGATCCCTCAACCTGACACTCATGTTCAGCTTTAGCACCATTCACCTCTCGCTGTCGCTACAGTCTCTTGCAATAATCTGGTAGGCAGATGCCCTGCTGCCCTTGCAGCAGATCTGCGAATGCTTGTGCAACCAGCCTTTGCAATGTGCTGGTGATAGACCTCATCAATGAACTGGGGAAGCCGCCTGGCTATCAGTCGCTGCCCATCTTGCTGTGGGCTCCATGGTTGTTCCAGAGGTGCCCAAAAAGTCTTCCTGGTCTGTTTGTTAATGCTCATACCCCTCTGAACATTGGTCACAAAAGAGGGCTGAAGAAGCAGGATGGGGCAGGTGGGTTTTCTTGGCCATTTGTTTCTTGACCATCTACTTCTGTGCAGTTGAACAATTCCATTTTCTTTGACACACCCGATAAAAAGACCCCAAACAGGCTGGAGAATGTGAAGCAGTCTTTCTAGAAGTTGTCTTTTACTGTTGTGGAAAAAACAGCTGATGAGGAGGCAAAGACTTCTCGGTCAGCAACCCCGATAGATGGGCCGTGGTATGGAGACAGTGGGCACAGCGAAGCATGGCTGGCACTGCCGCCGAGGTCAGCCAGCACTGGCACTTCAACTGTCAAACAGAAGGATGTGGATTCCTTGGATGGGTGAGAAAACTCATGTGCAATCCAGGTCCCATAAGGAGAAACCTGAGAGTGGACGATGTAGAGCTGCCCTCCGGAAGAGGGGGCAAGGCGCAAGGAAGGATTTGAGACTCTGGGGACACCAGGCCTCAAGGCCATGCCGGAAAATGGAAACCGTCATTCCCCTGATGCCAGCCGTGACCCAGCATGGCCTCCCACAGGTCAGGGCCTCTCCGTTTCCATCTGCCAAGCAGAGGACAGGCCTGTGACAGCTGACAGTGACAATAAAACTCCTCTGATCAGGGTAAAGAAAGGGCTGGCAAACCCTCTGTGCTTGCAAGCGGCGCTCCTTCCCAGCAATATGGTTACAAGGAGAAGACATGCTCGGGAGCCCCCACAGACGATGTCTGAGGAGGACGGGAGGAGTGGGCCGGGGCGCAGCTCCCCCGAGCCCCTTATGACCCAGCCCTCCCGCTGACTGCCCCTCAGGCCCGGCAGCAGGAGGGCGGGAGACCGGCCCAAGCCTGTGGCGGCCTGCGCAGCGGCGGGACAGGCCCCGGGCAGGGCGGCGCGGCGGCGCCGGCGGCCGGCAGAGGTCGCTGTCGCCTCGGGAAGGCGCGGAGGCGGCGGCGGCGCTGCCGCCATTTTGGTGCGGCCGAAGGCGCTGAGGGGGCGGCCGCCGCGGGGAGGGCACCGCCGCTCACGGGGCTTGGGGTACCGGGCTGAGGCATCCGGCTGCCGCCGAGCCGGTGTCCCGGCGGACAGGCAGCTCCCCGCCGAGCAGGAGCAGGAGGAGGAGGAGGGAGGAGGAAGGAGGAGGAGAGCACCCTGCGGTGCGCAGCCGGGAGCAAGCGGGGCACAGCCCGGGCCGTGCCTGAGGTGCGCTGTGAAATGCCGGTGGTGGAGAGGTCAAAGACGTGAAAAGGGGGTGATGAGTTAAATGGCAGGGAAACAGTCGTGATTAGCTTTCTGTGTTTACACTGGAAGTAGCCTTAAATCTTCAATGTATTGGGCTCTGTCAGCCCTGTCAGAGATCTGTGCTCCCAGGTGCTGAGAAATTAAATTGATTCCTCCCAGACGAGGAGATGAGCTTCCAAATTAAAGCAGATTTTTTTTTAAAAAAACTAACAAATCAGGGATACTTCATAATTTTAAATCCAGCCCCCTTTAAGATTCATGCCTTTGCAAACTTTCCTCTATCTTGCACCCTTGCTTCAAGTGCAAGTTCAGCTGTTTCTGTATTAATTTCATGGCTCCAGGAGGTGGAGCTTTAGAATAAACAAATGCTATGATAGAGTAAAATGGGAACCGGCGATGCTGTAGGAGTATCTGCCTGAAAGATGAGCGTTGCAAAGGTTTTTGCTCCTTCCCTGTCCAAAGCTGGAAAGTACCGTAGTTTTGTTACTGTATCTCCATGTTACAACGGGTTGAAAGTTAAATACCTGTTTCCTGGAGTGGGATTCATCGGGGCAGGGATTCCATGGCAAGCGTGCTGCTATAGTGCACCAAACCCACATCATTTCCCAGCCTCTAAACCCTGCCGTGATCACCCTCTCTGCAGTCCCCCAAATGGCACAACCACAGCAGCAGGACTGTGGAAGTAGAAGAGGTCTCATGAAATCAATCTGAGTAATGGGAAGCATCTCAGCATAATGTGCTGCATTGAGGAGGGGATGTTGGCATCAGGTGGGCTTCACGTTTCTGAATGGGGGAAGAGAGTCTTTGCTCATGAGCTAGAGGGGCTCACTGACAGAGCTTTAAACTAGGCTTGAAGCGGGAAGATAACAGACTTGCCCATGACAAGCTGTGGGATGACATGCCAAGGTTTGAGGGATGGGGTGTTAGTGAGGGAACGGGGAAGGACTTGTGGGTGATGTGACGGTTAGAGGCTGTCTTTGGCATAGTGACCACAAAATTAGATAGACTGTTTGGCTCCTGGAGAAGCGAGGAGGGGGTCTGCAGAAGTGCTGCCTTGGACTCCTGGAGGGCAGACTTTGGCCTGTTTAGGAGCCTGGTTGACAGAGTCCCTTCAAGAAGGAAATCCTAAAGGTGCCGGAACAGGCCATCCCCATTTGCCGGAGGATGAGCTGCTGGGCAAGAAAACCGGCCTGGCTGAACAGAGAGCTTTGGCTGGAACTCAGGAGAAAAAAGAGAGTTTATGTTCTTTGGAAGAATGGGCAGACCACTCAGGGGGACTACAAGGAGGTCATGAGGTTATGCAGGGAGCAAATTAGAAGGGCCAAAGCCCAATTAGAACTTAATCTGGCTGTAAAGGACAATAAAAAATGTTTCTGTAAATAAATGAATAACAAAAGGAGGGCTAAGGAGAATCTCCATCCTTTATTGGATGCGGGGGGAAACATAGCGACCAAGGATGAGGAGAAGGCTGAGGTACTTTGCCTCAGTTTTTAGTAGTAACACCAGTTGTTCCCTGTGTTCCCAGTGCCCTGAGCTGAAGACAGGGCTGGGGAGCAGAATGAACCCCCCATAATCCAAGGTGAAATGGTAAGCGACCTGCTACACCACTTAGACACACACAAGTGTATGGGGCTGGATGGGATCTACCCAGAGGTACTGAGGGAACTGGCGGAAGTGCTCACCAGACCACTTCCAACCATTTATCAGCAGTCCTGAGTAACTGGGGAGGTCTCAGTTGACTGGAGGTTACCAAATGTGATGCCCATCTACAGGAAGGGCCAGAAGGAGGATCTGTGGAACTACAGGCCTGTCAGCCTGACCTCGCTGCTGGGGAAGGTTATGGAGCAGATCATCCTGAGTGCCATCACGCAGCACGTACAGGACACCCAGGTGATCAGGCCCAGTCAGCATGGGTTTATGAAAGGCAGGTCCTGCCTGACAAACCTGTGTCCTTCTATGACAAGGTGACCTGCTTAGTGGATGAGGGAAAGGCTGTGGATGTTGTCTACCTAGACTTTAGTAAAGCCTTTGACGCCATTTCCCACAGCATTCTCCTGGAGAAACTGGCTGCTCATGGCTTGGATGGGTGTGTTCTTCGCTGGGTAAAAAACTGGCTGGCTGGCTGGGCCCAGAGAGTTGTGGTGAAGGGAGTTAAATCCAGTTGGCAGCCGGTCACAAGTGGTGTTCCCCAGGGCCTCAGTACTGGGGCCAGTTCTGTTCAATATCTTTATCAATGACCTGGATGGAGGGGATCGAGTGCACCCTCAGTAAGTTTGTGGGTGACACCAAGTTGGGAGGGAGTGTTGATCCTGCTGGAGGGTAGGAAGGCGCTACAGAGGGATCCGGACAGGCTGGATTTTTGTTACCTAAAGCCTTTTCCAGTTTAGTTTCAGAAAAGGTGTGATAAAGCTCAGTTGCTTGAGATGTTTAAGATGATTCTGCTCTCTAAGGTACTTGCCTTTCAGGGTTGGAGTTTTTTTCCCTGATATTCATCATAAACTTCTGTTATTCCGTCCCATTTTCCCAAGATATAACTAAAGGTATCCTGATTCTTCTAACATCTATTTTTGAGTGCCAAGCCTTTCTCTTTGGGGCCATTCTCCTCAACTGTTTCATATTTACTCTTTATCTTTGCTTGCCAATGAGTCCCAGTGACTTCAGGTGGTCTTTTTTGAACTCCTGGGCCTGTGTTTTGTTTTATTAACAACTTGTAAAGATGCTAAGGAGACATGCTGAGTCCTGCATCAAGTAAATGACTGTTTATGTGTGGGACTGAGAGAGACTCCTGCTTTCCACTGGCGTCACTTATCTCCCTGGGAAGCTTAGCAAGGAGAGACTGTCCGTGTTTACATGGGCCTCTCTCCATGCAGTTCTCACACCCAGGATCTTGTCTTCGGATGTTATGATGCTGGGGCGTCGTCGTACAACAACAGTCCCTGGTCAGTGACTGTCTGCACTCCAGAGTTTACTCAAGGAGTGATTCATGTAAATTCCTGAACAGCCCTGGGATCAGGATGGTGAAACATGTCTTTTCCCTGCCAAGGTGAGCGCTCTGATCACTGGGTATCGGTTGAAGCCCAAACTTGCTCTTATTTTTTTCTTTTTTCTGGACCCATACAAATTTGACTCTTCTCTTGTACAAGGGATAAATTAAAGTCATGTGGACAATAAAAAACTTCTGTTATGAGGCACTTCTTTCTATGTAGTAGTGTAATTTACAACAAAATCTACTTTAAACAACAAAAGAAATGCCTTGTTTACTTGGTGCTCTAGGAATATCAGAATAGATCTGTGCCTCTCAGAGTCTTACCAGCTTCTTTCTACTTCTGTTCTTTTGATTATTTATTCCTTTCTGCATTCTCTTTGACTTTCAACTCAGTCAAAGAGCTGTGCTCTGTGCACCAAAGGCCCTTCTCTTCAGATCTCTGTCTCTGACTGCAGGTCTTGGCTACCTTGTTTAAATATATGTATTCAAAGGGGCCTGTGTGTGGCAAAGATCCAGCAGTACCACTGCTAAAGTACCCCACAGAAAATAGCAGTCTTGACTGTGTGGTCTTGAAGGGGGTTGTTCTCTAAACGCAGGAGTTCTGCATTGACAACGCATTATTGTGGAACTCCGCTGGTTCACAGAACCCTTAGGCGGGTGAGCCTTTCTCAGTCAGGGTGAGCACCCTCCAGAGGCACATATATCTCTCTCATATGAATATGGAGAGGTATGACATTTGAGAGCTAAGTCACTCTGCGGTTGCTAAATAACCAGCTTTTAAACATAAACATTTTCTTCCCAACCATTTAAAATGTTTACAATGGGAATTACACCTTTATTTTCTTAAATTCTTAGATCATCTTTAAGTAATAAAATGAACTTCCAATTTAGGAACTTGATGATAAACACTAACCTGCATTTTCATAAGAAATCTTTGTAAGAGGGTCAGTGTATAGATGCACCTTTTGGAGTTCCTAGCAAGAAACTTTCAGATGTTTATAAAATAGGCTAGTCACAGTTTTCTATAGTAACAAAAATAGAAACTAAAAACAGTTTCTGAGCTGGCAATGTGCGCTCACAGAAGGCCAACCGCATCCTGGGCTGCATCCCCAGCAGCGTGGCCAGCAGGGAGAGGGGGGGAATTCTGCCCCTCTGCTCCGCTCTGGGGAGAACCCCCTGCAGTGCTACCTCCAGCTCTGGCGCCACCAACAGCAGAAGGACACGGAGCTGTTGGAGTGGAGCCAGAGGAGGCCACGGAGATGATCCAAGGGCTGGAGCCCCTCTGCTGTGAGGACAGGCTGCGAGAGTTGGGGGTGTTCATCCTGGAGAAGGGGAGACCTTATTGTGGCCTTTCAGTACTTAAAGGGAACTGCAGGAAAGATGGGGACAAACATTTTAGCAGCGCCTGTTGTGACAGGACAAGGGATAATGGTTTTAAATTAAAAAAGGGAAGATTTAGACTAGATATAAGGAAGAAATTTTTTACGCTGAGGGTGGTGAAACACTGGCCCAGAGAAGTGATAGGTGCCCCATCCCTAGAAGTGTTCAAGGTCAGGTTGGATGGTGCTCTAGTTGAAGTTGTCCCTGCTCATTGCAGGGGGGTTGGGTTAGATGGTCTTTAAAGGTCCCTTCCAACCCAAATCATCCTATGATTTTCTAAAACAACCCTTCACATGTGTATGCAGTAAGGATCTTTACTATTAACATCTAATTTATTTCAGCTGGGAGTATGTCTGTCAGCTGGCAGCAGTACAAACTCATCAGTCTGGCAGTGCTGGAGCAGGATAAAAAGTGGTGGGCTTCCTATTCTTCTGAGAGTGTTGGTGATTTTTGGTGGTTTTCTGCAGGTAGGGGTAGTGTTGTCTGATAACTTCTCTGTGTTTCTTAATGGAACCTAATTCAATGAAATGTGTTTTAACCAGAGGGAAAGCTATGTGATATGCTGAGGTCTGATGTGTTAATGTAATGGCTGGGGTAATGACCTAATAAATGGAATATGTGGTTTTGGAGGAGAGAGGCTTCTATGTAAGAGTTGCTGTGTGAGGGCAAGGTGTTAGGTGCCTTCTGACAAAAGGGGGGCTTTTAACCTATGCCTTGTGTCCTTGGTACTGCGCTGCCCTGTGGGCATTGGAGGGACTGTGGAGGTTGTGTAATGAAGAGTGCCCACTCTTTAGTAGGGGGGAGGTGTACTCCCCTCTAAGGGGAAAGGAGGCAAGAAGTTCAGCTCTGAAATTACTCCAGCTGAAGTTGAGGTGAGTAATTCTGGACTGACCAGAGCTTCACATCAAGGACATCCCTCCCTCCTCCCCCCACCCCCCCAGCTTTAAAGCGGATAAAAAGAGAAGTGCCTCGTGTGCATTAACTGTTTGGACTTAAACTGCTGTTTTCTCTTAGGAAACTGCAACAGCTTATAAAGTGCAATATCTTCAGGGAGCACTATGGCTTTGATGAGCTTTTGTAATTGAGCAAAGCAACTAACAATACAGTCACCTTCTAACAGAGGTACCTCTTTCTTGTGAGACACTAGAAGCAGTTTTGTAGTGGTTTCTCAGGTCTAACGCAGGACTGTTGCGTTACCATGGGGTCACACACAGGAAAAGATGTATTTGGTGATCTCCTTAGGGAAGTGAAGCACAAAAAAAAAAAAACTATGAACAATACTACCTGCTCTGCTATTACAGAACATTAAAAAAAAATATATATAAGCTTGATATTGTGCAGGTGAGCTAAGAAGTATAGGTGGATCGGCAGATACGCCTCCCAGCCATCTGATAGATCTGAGCTCTCTGAAACAGCAGTGTAAGGAGTATCTGTGCTTACGCTGTTCGAGTTCGCTTGTACTTGGAGACTTTTTCAGCATTTTTCTCAGCTTGTCAGTAAATGGGCATACTATAAAGCTCGCCTCCCTGTTACCCTGAAATTTCAGATTTGGAGGTGCAGCTGTGTCTCTCTGTCTGATTCCTTGTCCTTATTTTTTAATTCCTCCCTTTGTCCCGTACCTAGTTGCTTTAAAAATTTTCTTTCTATGTCTCCATTTATTTAGTTTCCTGTCGTCCTCCAATTTTTTTCCTGTCTATACTATACTCTGTCAATTTTAAATTTTGTTTCTATGGCTACTTTTATCCAGTTCACTGTTTTTGTTTCCTAATTCTCTCCTGTCTGTCCTGTACCCTGTTGCTGCTTCAGTTTTCTTTCTATGGCTACTTTTATTAAGCTCACTATCTGTATTTTTAAATTTTCTTCCTATGTCTCTATTACCCTACCCTTATTTGTAAATTTTTTCTTCTTTCCTTAATGTGTTTGCTTTCTAGATTTTCTTTCTAAGTCAACTTTTATCTAGTTTTCTGTCCCTATTTTTAATTTTTTTCCTGCTTGTCCTTTACCTGCTTGCTTTTTAAATTTTCTGTCAGCTTTAACCAGTTCACTGTCTCTACTTTTTCCTGTCTGTCCTGAAGCCCATTGCTTTTCAATTTTCATTCTGTGTCTACTTTTATCAAACTCCCTATCCATATTTTTTAATTTATTCCTGTCATGTACCCTGTTACTTTTTAAATTATATTTCCATGTGTCTCTATTTTTTTACCCTATACTTACTTTTTAATTTTTTCTTGTCTTTACTTAATGACATTGCTTATTAAATTTTCTTTCCATGTCAACATTTATTTTGTTTGCTGTCCCTGTTTTTTATTGTTTTCCTGTACCCAATCCCTTCTTAAATTGTCCTTCGATGCCTACTTCTATCAAGCTGCATATCATTGCTTGTTACAGCTTTTCGGGCAGCTTTTTTTTTTTTAAACAGCATTATTTAAATGAAGACAATCTTTGTAGAAGTGTAATGAGAAAATTCTGATTCAGGAGAGGGGTAAGACAAAGGAAAGGGGAAACTGGAGGTGGGGGAGGAAAGGTACAGGTAGATCAAACAGTTTGTGGTGGAGTGGGAATCCAGACCTCTTACTTCTGAGTAGGGAAGGCTTTGCCTCCCAGAGCTCAAAGCATGAAATACTGTTATAACATTACCCTGTCCTTAGCCATCAACCAGCATGAGGCTGTTCAAAGGATCTGAATATGTTTGTGTGTGGTGTTTGCTAATCTAAATCTACTGCAAATGGATGGAGGAGCTGGTTACCTTCTTGTGTGAAAGGTTATTCTGTAGCTGAAATTGCTTTAGGTGGCTCAGCTGTATTTTGTCAATAAAATGTGCCATCAATGGAGGAACTGGCAGTAAAGTAGCTTCTATGTGCTTGTAAATGGAAAGCACGTTTGAAGGGCAGCAATAGAGTATTTGGTAGATGCAGTCAGCAATTGTATCATTACGAAGTCTGTTTTTTAGGATTTAGAATTTGAATGTGTTTAATTGCAGTGGGCTGATATGATTTATAGCTTGGATTTGATTCTTTTTCATCTGTTTCGGCTGGTGTAAAGTGAACTGTGTGAATTGTATGAGTTGCTATGCTAGAGGGTTCAGTGAAGAAAAAAGTGCATTCCTAATATATTTATTTATGTGTTGGGAATATACTCTGTAACATCTCTGTAAAAGATGTTTGGGGGGCAGGGCGTGGCTTGGCATGGTACATGGTATCATGTCTTTTCCATTCGAGGTAGATGAGATGGAAGGAAGGATCTTGCTGAGTGGTGAACTCCTAAAACTGCAGCAAGCTTTAGTGTTGATTTCTGTCCCCAACTTAAACACATGGGCCAGGTTGATCCTTGGTGTAGTTCTACTTCCTGAAAAGGTGATTAGAATAACTGTGTAATTGCTGCAGGATGATGCCTTGTGCTCTTTTAAAGTTGTGGGGTTTTTTTTTTTTGAAAAGGGAGAATGGATGGTCTTGAAAGTAAGACGTTAGGGATCAAGAGATCTAGATGTGCTTCTTGGTTCCGATGCAGACTTTCTATGTGATATGGGCAAGCTATTTATTTTTTTTTTATTTGCCCACTCCTGCTTGTCCTGTCTATTTAGACTGTATTGACAGAGACCTACAGGCTTTTTCTGCATGGCGTGTCCACCACAATAAGGCCTGGTCTTGTGTGGGGTCTTCAGGTATTATTGCAGAACCAGGTGATATTGACCAGTGTTCCAACAGGTCCTGTCTGTCCACACAAAGTATGATCCTACTTGTAAAGGACCTCTTCCCAAAATTACTTTAGAGCAGCATGCTCTAGTGTGCGTGGGGGGAAATAGCAAAATACTGTTACTTAAAGCTTCTGTCTGATCTTGATAAGCTATATCATGTTGGCTGTTTCAGTCCGTAAGTGCAAAGGGTTCTGTGGGTCAGCATCACAGAATGTGGGCTTGCAGAAAAACAAATGGCTGGGTTTTGCAGCTTGTTACCATTTCAAGGCAACTTTACAAATGAGCCGAGACTGCTGCCTTGGTGGGCTGCCATGCAGGGCCCGGAGGGAAGATGATCTTGCTCGTCCTTTTCTGCATGCAGATGTGCCCAGACTTTGTTGTGACTGGTTCTGTTCATCACTTCTCCCAGCTGTAATATAGTGGTAGGAGGAGATGGGCTTTGTTTGATCAAAATGAATCTATTTGGCTGTGGGTGGAGATGCTGTTGCCACCTTTGGATTTGGCTGTTCCTCCTGCTAATCTCTGCCCTCAGTAGTAGCAGCAACTCGCATAATCTGTGACAGATTTGTTTGTTTAGCCTTTTTTTAGATTTAGTTCTTTATTGAAGGGTCCTGAACACAGACATGCTCTGGGGTATGTCATCCAAGCAAGGTGCCTGTCCTCAGTTTGACATTTTGGTGAGAGCTGTCCTGACGGATGACAAAAAGACAGGATTATGAACAGCTGTGTTGCTTCCCTGTGGGGAGTGGGGCAAGGGGTGGTGGTGTGAAAACTGCTGGTGGATCAAGTATCTTTTTAATACCAAGCGGCATAAAATAAAAATTAGATCTGTTTAGACTAGGGAACTGATTCAAGGAATAGGGAAATTCTAAAACAAATCCAAACTATATTTTTGCATGAACCTCAGGAAATAAACAATTTGTTCTTTGCAGTTTACTTGTGTAGTAAGACACTTTTTTTTGTCATCCAAGCTCTTCATGATTTTTCTTGTTACGGTAGAGTGTAGGCTTGATAGCTTAAGGACCAAAAGGATTAATATATTCAGTTTATATTCATGAAGGACCTAGCAGCCTCAGCCAGAGATCAGTCAGGGCTCTTTCATATAAGATATTATGCAGGTTTCTAAAAGAATAGTAAAAAGCCCTTCTACCACACTATGCAGTTTATCAGTTTCTTACAGCTTAAGACCCAGACCGTTTCTGAGGGTGCGTGTTCAATGAAGGTTTAAATCGAATGTGAGTGATTTTATGTAGGAATATCAAATGAAAAACTAGTTTGATGTCAGCAGTTTTGACCAATGTAGAATCATTTTTAGCTTTTGTACAAAAGGAGCAGCCAGTATAGTACTCTGGTGACTACTTGTAAAAAAGAACATGCTCTGTAAAGGTGGGGAGGAGAGCTTTGAGTAAGTGTTTATTCTCTCACAAGGCAATATGTTTAAAAGGCCTAATGAGAGGGTTGGACAGACTCTCCGAAAATCATAAATTCTGTTTTCCTAATCACAGATACCACAAGAGCGGTGATAAAATAGGTGTGGGGTAGGAAGAATAATCGGGATGTTAGCTGTAGATGAAGCACTTAATTCTCCACTGGAGGAGTTTGTCTAGGTATGTCTGGAGAGCCAAGCATGTTGAATTAGGCTGAATCTGGTGAGCCCTGCAGCACCCTGTTGTGCAGCACGTGCAGGCCAGGGAGGCTGTGGTACTCCCTTCCCTGGAACTTACGCCCAGGGAGGAGGAGGGACCCTCCTCTACTTGGTGTTGGTAGCCTAGCGCTTTGCTCTGAGATGGGCACCTCATTCCTCTTTGGTTTCAAACAACTTGAAGCCAGGGTACAGTAGAAGGAGGGAAACCTTTAAAGTGGTTCTGTAACTGGAGAAAGAAAGATTGAAAATGATGGTCCCATCCAGGAGGTGGGAGACTTGGATTCAGACTTCCCCTGCCTGACTGGATCAAAACCAAAGCCTCCCCCTTTCCAAGGAGGGTGTTCCTCATTCAATACTTGAGTTCTTCTAATTGTTACATTAAATAACATGTCCAGAAGGTGGAAGAAATTCTCTTCCTCAGCTGTAAAGGTGTTCAAACTCTGATCTCACTGAAAGACTTGAGCGCTGGCTGGGGGCCATTCTCAGTGATAGTCTCCAGCCTGCCTCTTAAAACACATTGAGGAAAAGCATTCGAGTGTTTCTTGCCAGACGGAGCCTGACTCAGGAGCCTTTGGAGAAAGAGGCTTCGACTTTAGGTTCTGTTTCTATGGTGTTTTCTCCCACTAGGAATAGGAATTTAGGAAGAAGATTTGAAGTCCGGGGTTTTGAACATCGTGGGTGAAGGTCCTTGCAGCTAAGTGTCTAGGGTAAGTTGTCTCCCGTGTGTGGGAAATCTGTGTTCTTTGGTCAAGTGAAACTCATAAATTTGGACAGAAGAGCTGAAGATCCATCAGATTAACCCTGGGTTTCATTCAGTGGATCGGGATCTCTCTCTTTGGTGAGTACATGCACCATGTGTTGTGTGGAGGAGCCTTGCTGGTATGTGTCTGGTTTGCTTGGAAAAGGCTTGTTGGGTCAAGCCTCCTAAATGATGTATATGGAAGGAGTACCTGAAGGCAACTTCTGCTCTCAATTCATTCCATTTTCACAGTAGTCTTAGCTCAGCTGGTGCCTAACTGGGGAAGGACTAAACTGCAGAGTTGCATTTCTGTGTCTTGATTTAGCAACGGCTGTGGTAACTGTTACGAAAGCTCATAATCTCTTATTTTTGGATTCTGAGATCTGTGCATAGCATGGGAAAGGCTGTGTCAGTGAAGGCTGAGCCTCACTGGCATTCATAAAGGTAGGCTTTCTTGGTATTTCTAATTTTGTGGCAACTACATCATGTTTTTGATTAGTAAATTAGTTTTCCAACTTTGGCCATGTATACCTCTGCTGAAGGGAGGAGACACTGCTGTGTGTTGTGTTCAAGCTAATGTTCCTCCTGGCTGGCCAAGAAGTGGAGTTGGGTGAGGATGAGGAGGGACCCCTAATTCTCTTGTGGAGTTTGGACTCTCACTGCCCTTGTCTAAAGGAACAAACCAAGGAATTTGATCCAGGTCTCATGTCCTGTAACAATGTCATCCTGACCGTTTAGTTATATATTTTTGTATGGTTTTTCCTTACCCAGAAGGTCATGTAAGAATCTAGGCAGGTGTAGATTCTCTTTCTGTGATTCGGAAAGGGTTTTTTCAGCCAACTATGCAGGCAGGTCTTGCTCTTTTCAGTTGGCCTGGGGGGGAACACTGTTAGAAAGATGAAATTTGATACAATGGAGCTCGTGAAATAGGTTGTGGGGTTGGTGGTTGTTTTCTTGTTCCTTTTTTTTTTTTGCAATTGCTGCTCCTGTTGCTCACTTAATTATAAAACCTGGATAAATGTACCTTTTGGTATAAATATTACTAATATTGGCAGTAATTGAAGGTGAAACTGGCAAATGTATGTATCAAGCCATTTCACAAAGTAATCATTTATGAGCATAGCTCTATTAATTTGTTTAGTCAGATGCAGAGAAGCAATAAAAGTGATTGACTAAAAACAATTAAAACAGTAAAAGTAAATTGTTGTGTGCATTAAAACCTGCTGAGCCTGTCAGATGAAAATTGTAGGTTTAAATGTGAAAATTAAAGCTATTGATTTTAGCTAGTGTGTATGTGGCTTGTTTGTTTTAGTTTTCTTAGCTGAAAGTTGCTGAGACAAGAATAAAGATAGTCCTAAAACTCATTCCCAAAAAGGCATAAGCCTGCAGAAAGACATATATGATAAATATTTGTGTTGTCTTGGGAAGATGGGAATGTTTTTTGGAAGACTTATATTAACTGTCAGTATCTTGACACTGCAGAACTGAATATAAATATTAACCAATAATGGTAACTTATTGTACTTCAAAGAAGGTAAAGAATGAGACATGGACGTGAGAGAAAATACAGCATTGATATAGACTAGATTACAGGGCTTCTCGCTTAATTTATGTGTATGACTTTATTGTCATTTTATTTTTATGTGTTATAGTAAATCTTGTATTCAGTGAACTATTATTTTCTAGTATTCCATTAAAATGATAGCACAAAAAGTGCTATATCTGGACAGGTATTAAGGGATAGTGGTGGGGAATGAGACTCCAGTCTGTTCATGAGGGCTTCAACCACTCAATAAGGGCTACTGTCATGAACTGAATGAGCCAGGGCTTTAAATAAGTATTATGTGTGTTGACTTGCCAATGTTAAGCAATAGGTCACGGTATTTTTTTCCTCTTATAGTTTCTTTAGATCTCTTTATAAATCACCCTTTTGGACTGTAAAATGTAATATTTGATGGTTAACTGCTTGATCAATAGAGTTTTTTTAAATCTTGCATTGGGGAATGTGAAGCACATCTTCCAACAGCCTTAGTTGTTGCTATTTAGGAAGCAGACTCTAAAATAAGTTCTATAACTTACAAACACTGTATCAGTCTAGACCAAAAATGGCTGACCCCAGCATCGTACTGCAAGTGAGGGGTGCTGGGGAGCCCAGCTGCTACAGCCAGCCTTACTGGGGCCGTGGTGGGGCGCATCGGGTGGCTTGCGTGGAAGGGTCCAGAGCAGCAGTGATTTGGTGATGTGCCCTGCCTCTGGGTCTGTTGGGGAGGGAGGCTTGTACAGAGAAGTGATAAACTCCTGGCTGAAAGGCAGAGTAGCTGATCTGGGGCACGTTGTTTGACATACCTTCAAGACAACTGCAAACCCAGAGTCATGGGTCCATGTTTGTGGAACTGGGTGCCTAGGATCAAAGCAGCTGGCAGCAGTCACGAATACATTACTGACAGGAACCTCAACCACTAAACTGGCCCCTTCTGCCTTCCAGTCTACTGGGCTGATAGAGGAAGGGTGGCATGCAGCTTGGAGCAAAGAACTGCATTCTGTGCACCCAGCGTGGTGCAGGCGAGTGTTTGTCATACCGAACTGTTTCCTTTCTGGAGAGAACTGACTATTGGGATGACAGAAGTGAGGGGGGAGAGATAGGGAAAAATTCAAATCTTCCTAGGGGCATGAGCAGCACAGAGTTCACAGGCAATGTTTGTCTCAGTAGGGAATTTTTTCAGTGAAAAATTCAGATACTAGGGCTAATTCATTGGAACACCATGGCACACTTCACAGATTCTTGGGGGCCTGTTTCACAAGCTGAACTCTTTCAGCGCGTACTTGCAGTAGGTAACACAATGGAGAATGCAAATAACTTTCAGTCAGTATACAGCTAGTTGAAGTTTCTCTTTATGATTGTCAAAATAACCAGTTCTGCCAACATGCAGTGGGGTAGGCATGTGAATAATAGTGTTACTGAAATGCTGTCACAAGAGAATTAGACAGCTCTTACTTTTAAGGCAGTTTAGTGATTTTTTTTTTTTTAAACAGTAGCTCCATAATCCTTATGTAGCAGTAACAATCATGTTAATTTTCAGATGTTTGTGCAGGATCAGAATACAGGGGAAGAGCCATATGCATCTGCTGCCGTATGCCATTTGCAAATAGATACTGTCCTCCAGTAGGATGCAAGTCCCACAGCACTGCAGGGGTACGTCATACCATATGTCTGTTCCGTCATGTGTGTGAGTGGCTGAGGGAAGGGAGAGGTCCCTGCAAGAGGATTAACTTCTTACAGTTGTAAGGAAGCTGTCAAATGGGCCGTCACTTCTGGGCTCTGATTCAGCAAAGCTCATGAGCATATGCTGAAGTGCTTTGCTGAATCAAGTTCTAGCAGAGAAACTTGTCAAAAGCATTTTACCTCTATCCATGAAACTGTCATGCTAATCTTAAGCCTTCCAGAAACTTCTGTGTAAAGTATATTTTTCTAATAACGACTCTCAATTTGAAGGAAGGCTTATAATGTATTTCAGTTGTAGACTGTAAGCTAAGCAATACTAATTTTCCCATTTCTGCATTTTAAATTGATACTGTTTTCCTAGAAAATAACAGGAAACAAAAAACATTATTAAAAATAACACTTAGCCCTTGTCAGGTTAAATCAACAGCCGGTGTCATTATGCTTAAAAAGCATTGCCTTGCATCTCCAAAGTAGATTGCCTCATAACATCTGTATCATCTCTAGCATGACCATTTCCTCTGAAGAATTTTGAGTTGAAGCAGAGATTATGAGGAAGAGGAGGGGCAGTGACTTGCATTGGAGGCTGCTCAGTGAAAACTAAGCTAAAGCCATTTTCTGCCCGAGTATGTTTCCTTTGTTCTAAATTTTTGGTAATGGTGCAAGTGATGACTGGGAAATGTAGTCTTCAAATGCAAAGGGGAAACAAACAAATGAACTGAGCGGGTCTTCTCACTGCAAGTACTACAAGTGACAGCTTATTCCTAAAGTAGTTCTGTTTCATTTTCCATTAAATAATGAAATGCACTGCTTAGGCAGTGATCTTTTTAGATGATTAAGCCAAATATATGTGACCACAAATGGACAAGAGCTTTCATGAGTATACTATGGCAATGAAGTGAAATAGTTAAATTTTACGGTCTTATGTATGTAGTAAATGTCCTGACTGTGCATTTTTATATAAATAATCATTTATTCACACCAATTTTATTTTAATCAGTCCTAAAATTCAAATGTGTTTTTATGTTTAGCATTATCACAGGAGGGAACTATTCCCTTGAGAGCAGAAACCTAGTGAATTTTCACATAAGCACCACACTTGCATTTCCTTCCTCGAGGAGAATGTAGCATTCAGCAATTCCAATTCTACTGGGAACTATAGTGTGGTACCATTATAGCAAATAATTTGAGTGGTTATGTTCCTAAGTGTTGTTACTGGTAATACCATGCTGAGCATTTGAGGCAAAGCAGGTGGGATTGCTATCTCTGGTTTAAGAATTGGAGTGTTTCTTTTCCTATTTATAAAGATGTGACTCAATCAGGACCCAGTACATAAATATATCTAAGTGAAGGTTGGTTTAAAAAAATAAATAAAAATCACTTGCCTGTTTGTAAAGGGAGAAAGAATGTGACATACGAAGCTCCCATCTCTCTTCCTGTGAGAAGCAGATCTGTGCACCCAGCCCAGGGTGTCAGGGAGCTAGGTGGTAGGGATTAATGACTGTGAGGTAGTACACTGTTAATATGAATGTGAACTTTTAAGGCTTTTGCAAAGGGGACTGTCCACACTGAGAAATGTGAACAGGTGGAAACAAGACTGCTTTTTCCTAAATGGCTTGGTGGAGGCTAGAAAAGATGCTCACTGCACTACAGCTGGGATACTAGAAGAACTGTATTGACTCCTCTAATCATAAACCTTGGACTCTTCCTTAATAAGCATGCAGCAATTAAGTACTCATTTTTATAATGGATGTATCTCAACATCTTTACCTTGGATTCTGACACATAGTCAGTTTTGTACTGCAAGCTTTTCTCATGTTGCAGAGATGAATTTTTTGAGACACCAAACTTCATGATTCGAAGTGCTGCAGAAATTCTTGTCTGGAATTGCAACTCCTACTAGTATTGAACTTGAGATGCAGTAAAGGGTGCTCTTACTCCTGAGCAAAATTCCTACTCGGGAAATGACTTAGTTGGATACTTAGTTCCCAGCATGTGCCCCCAAGGTTTAGCCCTTATTGTAGAGAGAGGAACACAAACTTCTTGTAGAGGCTGATCTAATAGTTCTGTGCTGCGTGGCTGTCTCCTGAATGTGCATCCCTCTGACCAGGATCAAATGGACTACGTGAAGTGCTTTGTTCTCTGTCAGTTTGGTAGCTGAGGCTAACATGGCTAGTTTCTTCTGCAAGAGTAATTGCACAAATTGTAATTTTTTTGACGCTTGGACTGGGTGCAATGTTATACTTCGTTGTCTTTGGATCCTCTTTTTTTGGTCATCTCAGTGCGCTGTGGAGAAGTGGTCTTCACACCTGCCTCCTCTTACAGAGTGAATACATTTAGGACTTGTCTTCCTGGAAGAATGAGACCACGCCATTGAGTTGAATTGAGGGTTTTGGTGAAAACTGTACTTAATCGTCATTTTGGGCATAATCTCAAAATATAAATTGGGCCAGATTTGTTTGAACTAAAGCCCAAACCTACCTGTAAGATTTGTAAATTTCAGAAAACGCAGTCCAAGTTTTACCTATTACTGAAATCCAAACCTGCTAAGATTTGGTCACTTTTACAAAAACATTGTACACCTCCAGTGAGACACCTTCATTTCATTTAAACTCTATGCCATGAGAAGACCCTAACTCCCCCTTTCTCCACCTATGCAGGAAAAAAAAAATCACCGTGACTGTTGCGTTCGGAGTTGTATGTGCACTTACAGGAGGGATTTGTAGAGGAATAAAGTTTGTTTTGTGTCATGTCTGGGGGAAGAAAATACTTGTGAAGTATTCCAGCCCTAATTTCACACGCGGTGCAGTGGATAACTATGGCACTGCCAAGAGAGAAAATATAACAGGACTTGTAGAGCAAGACAGCATTTCAAGAGATGAAGAGCTGTGTTTCTTCTGGAGGAATGCTGGTGGTCTGGGGGTCCTCTACAGAAGTAATTAAATTTTATGTTTGCATGAAGGTGTGTGGCTGTGCAGTGCTTCTAAATGAACCCAAAGTTTAATGCAAGCATTCCCATGGACTTCACTGGCTTTGGGATTTTGCCCAGCCTCTCTGAGGATCTTGTGATGATAACGTGCTGGAATCCTGTTAGTCCTCTGAAGTACTGACAGACGAGTTGTGGCAGAGGCACATGTCCTGTTTGTGGAGGTTTAAGGTCCTGAGTTGATAGTTAACTTAGATATATCTGCATTGGCTTTCAGTTGGTCTCACTGGCTGCAGTGGATTTAATTATGCTTGTTTAATGCAGGTACTTGGTTCCCATCCTGCTTTTCCACCTTACTCTGATAACTTGCTTAGTGCTGTAATTAGAGAGCATGACAACTGAGGCTTTGCTGCTTAGGTTGAATGGGTGAGAAATTTTGCTGATGAGGCTCCTTGGGTGTTGCATGTACCAAAATAAAGCAACACACAGTATTGTATGAGCACAGCAAAATTGTTCAAGAGCAGTCACGTAAGAGATGTTCTGCTATATGGAGTTTGTCTTTTGGGGGTAAAGAGACAGGAAACTCAGTAATGAAACCTAGATGGCATGTATTTCACAGAGGATGTTTTTGGTTTAGTGTGTTCCTCTACTTTGCTGGTTTTTAAAGAACTTGCTTGACTTGGTTGAGTCATTTGGTTGCTAACCTTATGTTCATTCAATAGAATTACTGTTCAGTAAGTCCCTGGTAAAAGCAGTGGCCTTTGGCGGCAACAGCTCCTTGTCACTTGTATTTAATAATTGTATTTAATTGTGTTTAATCTATCAGAAACAAATGTTGTGAAGTCTCTGAAAGGGTATGGAAGATTCCCCTCTCCTGGTAATACATGGCCTTGAACTTGTAAGAAGCAGCTTGTTTAACTATTTTACAAGAAAAGCTCAAATACAGAAAGACAGACGTTGTCAAACACTATCTCTCCCATGTATTCGGCAAGTTAATTATTTTACTTCTTTCTAGCTAATGCTGGAAAAAAATTATTTTACAGACTGTTTATTTTTTAAAAAAAAGCCTTTGTTTACTTAATGAAGCTGGCTTTATGGAACCATATAACATCAGTACCTTAATTACTACAAATGGATAATAAACGCTTTCCTATATATGAGAATGGGAGATACAGTGTGACTGTCATTAGGAACAATTGGATTTTCTCTTGATAAGTTGGTAAAAAATGTAAATACTACAAATAACCACCTGAGGGCATTTTAGATAACTACGCCAGGAACCATGCAACGAAACTCATTTTTACAGAAATTGCTTCCTGTGTTGGAGCTGAATACAGGAGAAACTGAATACACATGCATGCATAAGTTGCAATATTTTTTTACATTCTTTATGAACATTTGCATTAAGGTATATGGTTTTCTTGTGTCACTGGAAAGAGCTGAGTATTGGCAAAGGAGTGATTAGGACCCATTTTTTCCCAGTAAGACATAACTCCTTGGCCTTCAGGCAATTAAACCAACCCTGTGTTCCATGGAATATAGTCAAAAAAAGTAATCTTGTTCTTCCTATGTGAAGCAGTTTTTAAAAAGGCTCTTGTGATCAACAGAGAGAAGGAAAGTTGGCGTTGGCATTTCACAATCAGCGTTAAAGGACAAACCACATGCCTTGCTAGCTGGGTGGATATGTCACCAGCCAAGGTCCCAGTTCTTCAAATGAGTTAGCAAAAGCTGAATGTCACACTGCTGTTGATTTAAAGGAATGCAAACAATTGGGGAAAATTATGACAAATATCACTTAGCGAACACGAACCTTTGAGGCATTTACTTTACATGAATCAAGAATAGGATTCCCTGTTAGAATCTATTGGATCTAATAGAATTCCTGCCTTTCTAGATCTGCATGGGTGCTGTGAAGATCTAATCTTGATCTCACATTGCTCTTTCTATGCCTTCCAAAGGTGTAACGTCTCCAGCATGGCCCAGAGAGGGCCAGCACAGACCTTCAAGATCTTTGGAGCTGTAGAACAAATGTGCAAGACTAGCACAGGGCTGTCAAAATCACTATATTACTCATGGATTCTGTATTGCTGTATAGGAAACTTCAACCTTGATGGAGTCTGTGTTCACTAAAAGCAGGGTACTGTCAGAAAGGCAGTAAGATAGCAGCGTGCTTGTGTTCAAAAACTTGGCTGTGATTTGGGGTGTATTTGCTGTGACATACCAGCAGGTGCTAATGGGAGTGCTGGGCCACCTGATCCTGATGTACAAAGGGGCACATTGGTTGCTTCAGGCCTGTGTTAATCACTGTGGATGTGTCAGTTTATGGTGTTGTACTGGCACGGGAATAGGTTTGTGCTTTGTTATTCATGTCTCGACCATCCTCGTGGTATAGGATGCCTTTTCTCATTTGTCAATGTGATGAGCAGATATTCTGAGGACTCTGGTGGATGCAAAGGCTGCTCTGGGAATGGCTGTACTTTGTTCTCGTCTTGCATTGCATTGTGAATCTTCATTTTGTAGAAAGCTGCCATGCCATAAATTGAGAAGAAGGCAACACAAGATAAATTGGCTGTACCGTCCTTTATATGGAAGATTTTATGATGTATTCTTCCCCATACGAGACTCCCATCATACCTGCCTCTTAAAAGGAAGACTGGTGAATAATGGCTTAGGCAAGCAATAAATACATAATGCAATGCCACCTTTGAACCTTGTAGCTTGTGTGTAGGTCAAAGATTATATGGGTTGTAATCATGATTTATGCTTTCAGTCTCTTGATATTTTTTAGACCATCTTTGCTTGTCTGTTGGTATGACTTTAATTATTTAATTATTCTATTTATTTTTAGGAGGCTAGTATGAGCCTTCTGATACTACAACAAAGTATGGTTTTTCAATTTTTCTGAACAGTTTGAGTTATTTCGTATTCAATATACACAAACTCGTGTTCAGTAAGGCAAGCATATTCAGAAAAATGTAAATAAATGTCTGTGCAAGTGTCTATATTTGAGATTAACAATTTGTTAAAGAACTTAATTTATTATTGGTAATAGACTTAGCAATTGTCTATCTTTTTCACAAATAATGTAAACTTATTTCCTGATTGCTGCAGAACAATAATTACCCAAGAACAGCTCCTGTATTAATTAATCTCACACTGGTTGATTTGAAAATTTAAGCTTAACTGATGAATGATGACTCTATCTTGGAGCTTCCAAGCTTAATGTTATTTGATGTTAAAAGTGCATCAATCAACCCTTAAGCGTAACTTGACAAAATAATTTGATAGTGGCAGATGCTTGTGTTTTGTCTCTGGCTTATGCTGGTTCTTTGCTGTACTTGAGGTATAAGCGTACCTAGCTTATGGCAAAGAGCTTTCTGACTTGATGAAAGCAAATATTGTCATTTAGTTCCACTCTTTTTCCTCTTCTTGCAGTCTGGCTTGTAGGAAGTTTGCTGCGAACAAAAGAAACTTGTACGCAGTACCTCAGACTACTGGTTTGCATACAAAGCTCTGTTCTTATTCTCACCCTTTCAGACTAAACTGCCAGATTTACTGACGAGCGAGTGCATTCTGTCTGCTGATGCAAAGCAGCTCTACAACCTTCATTCAGACACCGTGGGTGCGCTGACTTCCCTTCTTGGTTGTTTCCTTTACTCTGCAATTTGAAGCCAATTGTTCCGTGGAGCAATGGGTACTCTTGCCATGCCTTATTTCTTGTAGGACCACTCGGTGTGTAGTTTTCATGCTGTGCCTTGCACTGATACTTGGCAGGCTAGTTTTGTGGGCCTTGTTCTTGAGTCCCAGGGACACCTCAAGTAAGTTCTCTGTTGGAAGATGTTGGCTTTATGGTATATAGGATCAAACAGGGATGCAGCAGCCATGAAAGTCAATGTATTTGTTCTTCACTGGTATGCTCTTGGAAGTATGTCACTTCAGAGGTGAATGACAGACATGATCCCTTTCCTTTTTCAGTTTGTGCTTGTCAAATGTGTGTGTTTCTACAAATGTCCATTCACTGTGTGTGATTGTGATGTGCTACTGAAAATCGCAGGCTTTATCTCAGTAGGCTTTTCTCTGGTACTTGATACTGGTGAAAGGGGATGCTCCTGGCTGTGGGAGGGATGGTGTAGTATGTGCAGCATCAATCCACTGAGAGGCTGGATGGCACTGCCATACTGGGGTCGTATGGGCAGACCATAACTTCAGTACCAAGTTAAGATTTTAACCTGCTGCCTCTAAAACACATGACCAAAAGGTTTCAGAGCCATGATGTTTTCTGTTATCCCTGCTATTTTAATCCACTGTTAGCTATATCAGTGTAACTTTTTACTTTGTGTTTCAGTTTTGATGATCTGTATAATCCTGTTAACTGTCTGGGAGGTCAAGCATGGCCCATTGGAAGAAAACCTCAGAACAGCAACAGTCAAATGTAAGCGGTCCTGAACATATACAGTTCACAATCAAGTGTAATTACAAGGAACGGTGTTTGGAATAGATGACTACACTCCAGCCCCAGGGCACTGTGGCAGATGCAACATAAGGCTTAATAAACTATAGGTCCCTGTTGCCAGTATTACTATATAAGAGTAATAATAACGCTGAGAGTGAAAACATCCATCAGAAGCTGACAAGTCTGACGCAGATTATACATATGCACGTGCATATACTAAAGATGCTACTTAAATCTGATGGAACTGCTAATAAAGATTATTTAGTTGTCTTAATGAAACATCATTTTCTGCTCAGTACTCCTTTCATGTGAGGTTATTTTTGAGAAACAATCATTTGAGTGTTGTTGGGAAAGGTGCTTGTAATTACAAAGGTAAATAGCGCTATGTTGCCTGATAAATCATAGCTACAATAGCTCTATTCAGAGAGGAGCTTATAGCTAAAGGTTAAAGTTAAAATTTTAAACATAGCGAATATACACACTTATTTTTAGCACAGAGGCTGTGCCTTCCTTTCTGTGTATCCCACCAAGAAACCTTGCTAGACAAATTACTCTTGTTTCAATTTGTGGGTGGCCCAGTTGCAGTTGTCTGCTTTTTTGAAGAACAGTAGAGGAACATATGTATGATTATAAAGAGTTTGTGTGTGGGTAGTTTTGTTTAAAAAAAAATAAAAATTCCCAAAACAAATACCAAGGAGGACCTTCCTTTGAGCTGACCTGGCTATTGCTGCTGTTATTCCCATGAGTACCCCATTCAGGGGCTGACCTCTTTATTGGAGCTGGCAACATTGCCTACAGGAGGCAGTGCTGACTTATGATTTGGGCAGGCATGACAGCTTTGGCAGTAGCCTGATGGGCCATGTTGTCCTTCTTCCTCCCCTGGAATACCTATTCAAATAAAGTGTTCTAAGGTCTATCGGTGAAAACAAGTATAGGTGTGAGTGGGTAGGGGGATGCTGTGCACATAACTTAATTTTGATGGCAAGACCCAGTAAGTGTCAGCATCCTCATTAAGTAAGAACAGCAGCAAGCTGCATGGTAGATATGAATTTAAAATGTTAGTGTCAATTAAACAAAGCCTCTGGTTCAACTGTCTATATATAGCCATTTTCCAACTGTATTTGTTCTTCACTTAAGCTGAATATACAGCTTCAGAGTTCAGCTTCCAGATCAATGTTTCTGCCTTGAATTTTGAAACTTAGGTGAAATGTAAACACTTTGAACCGCTCATGTGTTGTGTGCCCTCCGCAAGGCTAGAAGCAGATGCATGTAGCTGTAGATCCCAGTCTCACAGTTCTCTGCTGTGCTGCTAACTTTTGTGTAGTCTTTTTCTCTTTTCATTTTTTTCCCTCCCCTGGTTGGGACCTGTGTCAGACATAGCTAATGGCCCAGTGAGCAGTGATACCTGGGATGCTCTGGGACAGTGGAGGGAGCAAGGGACTATATCCCACCAGGCAGAGTCTCAGACCAAATCATATTATCCCTGCTTTGTGGTTTGGAATAAATAATTTCTCTCATGTCATCAAACATGCTGGCCATAGTCTGCATGCTTAGGGATTGCCTCTCATGTGATCCATCAATTCAGAGCAAAGCAAGCACAGGCTTTTCCAGAGCAATTCTGAACACCCATTTTCCTGCTGATGGTAGTGGTAGGTCCAAGGACACTAGGTACCAATGTGCCTATCGCCCATTAAAGGTGGTTGAGAGATTGGTATTAGATTAGTTGGGCTTCTATTGGAGCCTGTTGCAGAAAAATTTCACTTAATTTTCAAACAAACATCCTGTTTGCATTCAAATGCAAACATTTCTGTGAACCTGTTGCAAATGCTTAAATTTGGCATCTACTTCAGTGGAGTTAATAACACAAGTAAAAGAAAACCTAGCCATGAGGCTTGCTTAATATTACCTTAGAGACTGGGTTTGTTCCTTTGAAAAATGTATGCTAATGAGTAAGCTATTCAAGAAACTTCTAATTTTCTTCTGCATAAAATGTGTGGCTATTGGAGCATTTAGTCTTTGACCTTCCAAATTAATACCTTGCAGAATATTAATGTTGTACATCCCTTTGGGGAGATCTAGGCAGGGAGAGAGAGACCCTCTGGAATTAGTCTCTGGATACAACTATTCAGACTTCCAAGGCTTCCTGGACACTCTAGGAGTGTTCAGAAGCCTGAGTCCGTCTTTGAGCCTGTCCTTGTGCTTCCTGAGCATTAGGAACTATGTAGAAATGCTTATTAATTGTTATTAGTGTCATAAAACTTATGACAGCACCTGAAGTATACAAAGATGCTTCCCAATTCAGGAAGGTGATATATAGTCCACAGAAGAGATCATGTTTGTTGAAATTAATATTCTTTAAATGTGTTCTTTTTGTATCTTATTAGATATATTTGTAGCCAGTGACCAATAAAAACAGCACTGAATTTTGCTATTTTTCCTGAATGTGTGATATATTCAGTTTCCAAAGAGGAGGGGTTTGTTTATATTGTATTGGTCTGCTGCAAGAGCTAATATATTAAACATTTTCCCAAAGGATATCTGTGGGTTTTAATTAACTTTTTTCCCATAGGCCTATAATATAGTATTATACAATATTTGGTCAGTACCCTGCTCTTCTACTCTTGTGTAGGACTTATTGGCTCTCATTTCCTGGGAGACCATTATGAGTGCAGACAGGGAGAATGCATCAAATGAAAAGTTAATTGTGTTTAAGCTGTGGGTGAGAGGGAAACAGACTTCCATTCCATTGTGCTTTTATAATAAGAAAAGCTAAATATACAGTTGCCTAAGCCACTAACCCAGGAAAGCAGGGGGGGAAAAATAACTCAATCACAGAAAGGACAAAATATAAAATATGCAAGCAGCCACAGGAAACTTCATACTTTAGTTTGAAAGCTGGTTACAGGATGATGGAGGTAAGAAGATGCCGGTATTCATAGTGATTGCTTCCTCAGGAAGGATAAAATCCTGTCTACTTCCCAAAGGCTGCTCTTTGTCCTGTTACCCAAATTCCATTGTGCACGGAAGCAATGGTGAGGGATGGAATAGAGGAGCTTAGCCCTTCACAGGTTCATCATAAATCATTACAGTGTATTTGATGTCAGGCTGTGGGCAGCTTCATGCCAAAGCCTTGGCTGGCATGGGTTCTTTTAGGGGGAAACCAAATGGGGCACATCTGAGCCTAGATTGCGAGCCACTTTCAGCAGTTCTGAGTGCTCCAGACCCAGGGACATGGCTTACTCATGCGAAATCTGTTTTGTGCGAGGGCATGAGTTCCCAAGTGGGTGATAACATGAGAAATAGCAGCTGTTTCAGAGCAGGATTTCCGATATCCTCCTTATTTGAGATGTCCCAATTGCTTATAAGACATTTTAGTTGGAAAAGCTCCAACTGTCAGCAGCAGTTTACCCAGCAAGGTTCTGTTATTTTCTACCCTGATATGGTTAATGGGGTTTTGCGGAAGCAGGTTTTCAGATGTCTGCTTGATCTGTGGAAGGGTCTTTCCCCCCTGGTTTCAGTGAGATAGTTCTAGACTCTCATTTTTGGGTAAGGTTTTGTATGAACTAAAACTTGGTGAAAATTGCTAGATCAAAAAGGTGTATCGTTTCTGATTTAGTTCTGTGCCTTCTACCTGAAACACTTGAAGTCTTACCTAGCACAGGAATTTCAGGACAGCTTTAATCCATGCTTCTTTGATACTTCACTGTAGTTTACTCAAAAATTCATAATCCAGAGAGATGATGGCTTGAGGTTTGTAACTTTAGTGAAAATTGATTATGTTTGTCTAGAATTTACAATAAAGTCTGGTTGTATTTCGGGCTTGAACAGTAGGGCTCAGCTCCAGAGGCAGTTTCACTGACTTCTAGTAAATGGAGAATGGAGTGTGGGAGAAGGTAGGGTTGGGGAAGATGGACCGAAATACTACTGTGTGATATTTCACCTGAAATTTGATTTGAATATTGCAACAGTCTGTAGAGCGCACAAACTAGCATTCAGCGAGTGAGAGCAGCTCAAGACCTTTCGCAGTAGTGAGCATGTGTGTTCTTGTAAATCAAAGTTATTAACTGGTGTGCTGGGATCTAATGTACCAACTGCACATGGCAAGCTACATCACCACTGTGGCTTTATTACTTGGATGGTTGTAACCTCTAGAGACCTTAATTGAGGCTTCATTGCACTGTTGATACACTTAATTAAAAAAAAATCAGCCCCTATCCCATGAGTTTAGCCTACTGTCCAGATTCTGCAAATACCGGCGTGTTCTTACCTTCGTTAATGAGAGTAACTTTGCTGGAAATTAGTGACATTTTCGTAAGATAACTTCAGCATAATCATGGACCAAGCAGATTGAGTACAGTGTTGTTGCTGTAAGGCTGGTACTGATGCTGCCGCTGTTTAAGCGAGGCAGATTATTAGTAAACGTGTTCAGTTGTTAGCATATGACATACCTTATCACAGAAGAATCTGAGAAGTTATGCCCTATATTCCCTTCATATCTAGGTATACTAATTACTTTGAATTTTTTTTTATCAGTGTGAGATAACAGGATGAGACTGACAGTTGGTAACAGTGAAAGTGATCATTGCCCAGGAATCTTGATTGGCAGTCCAGAGAAATAAAAGTTCTCTGAAAGTAGCCCAGTAGAAGAGGGGGTCTTAACAAACAAACAAAAAAAACAACCAAAAAAAAAAAACCCACAAAAGCAACCAAAACCCAAACAAACAGAAAAAGTGTGGGGAGGGAGTATTTAGCTTTTTAATATACAGGAATTCCCATGTGAATCAGCCTGCTTTTTTTTTAAGAATGCATAGATAAAGTACAAAAATATATTAAAGCTTCTCCCTCCTCTAAGACAATGGTTTTATTCAGAACACAGGCACACAGATGCTCCTGTGCCTGACTTTAACTGTTATGTCTGTAATCCCAAAACAAGGCACCCAGGCTGTTAGTACAGAACACATATAGCTTAATTTAGAAATGGTTTTTTTTTCATTGAGCTGGACAAAGTTAGTAATTCTCTTGGATGTTTGTTATGAGAGAGGTTTTCTCTGAAGTTGGGCATTATGCAGACTGCCACTTTAAACAATTCATTTGCATATTGTTTTTCTCTATTGCCTAAACAAGAATATAAAATTGCTGCTACATTTCTAATCTTGGTGACAGCATATTATAAAAAAAAAAATAAAATCTCCTAACATCAGACACCATTAACTGTGATTAAAATAACTGGCAGTGGCTTGAGGAGCTGTAAAGGGGTGGTTTTAACTACCTTCTCAGCCTTTAGCTCTCTTAAGAGGACACTGTTAGATCAAATTCAGTATCTGCATAACTTAAGTATGCCATTTCAGGTAGAAACAAATAAAGATTATCACAGCTTATGTTCATTCATCGAGAGTTCTTGGAGGACATTGTAGGAGCCTTTATTTAAATTTTGAAAGGATTATTTTCTTGTGTATGTAAAGGAGGTGCGTGTAAGATGAGTAGAGTTCTGCATGGATGATGGGTGGGAAAATAATCCTGCAGACTGATTTGTGATGGTCTGTAATTTATGTCACTGGTGATTCAATGTCTGGCCTTACTCAGTGCTTATAGGGAAACTCAGGCTTTCAGTTTATGTATGTGGTATGAATACTGGATATACAAGTTCAGTAGTAACTAGCCTTGTCCCTTTCTACCGGCGGGATGTTTTAGTGCCATAGAAGCTATCCCTGAAGGAGCTTTAGTTAGAATGTCATATCACTTAGCACCAGGCTGTGTAGAAAACATTCGGTGAGATTAGAGCTAGGTCATCATTTGGTTTAGCTACATGTGATAGATGTATCTATGAAGCAATGATTGCATGTAAGAAAGAAAAGTTATGTATTTGTACTTAAAAAGGAGTGAAATAAGTTGTTTCTATTTCATTGGTAGTGGTATAGGGGAGGTACAGGCACAACTGCATATCTTTGATTGTTACCACTGCAGAACTTGTCCATGCCTAAGGTGAATTTCCGTGTTAAAATCTTATGCTGAGTTACACAAGCATCTCTGCTCGAGCTATCACTAGGGCAAATCCACCTGTCAACAAGGCTGTTTTGTTGATCAATCTTTAACGCTTTGCAGTGTTTGCTAGTGGCCAATGTTAAAATCCCAGTGGAGTTTAATTATTAAACATGTTCTTTCCCTTACTGGAGATTTATAGTGCTTTGTGTGAAAGAACACCTAGGTCTTTGGAGAATGGTATGATGCCAAGTGTCAGGTCTGCTAAGATCCATTACAAGACGAAGATTCATGCTGTGGTGCAAATGGTACTTGAAGTCTCATGCTACATCTGTGCCTGTCTGTAGCTAAATACCCCTCTGGAGACTGGCAGTTCAGTCGCTACTCTCTTGATGCAGCTTGTTCCATCTGTCACCGATGCTTCAGCACTTAAGTGACACATCTGAAATAATAAGGGCCTGGATCTATTCTGACCACTTCAGAACTTGTCACAACTCTTCCAACTTCTAAAGTTAGGACCTACCTGAAAATAATAGGATCTGGGGAGAAAGGGTCTGTCCTCTCCTAGGAGCCTTTGAGTACTAAACTGAACTCAGTTAAATAGTGCTCTGAAGGCAGTAGGGCTGTTATCAGTACATAAAGGAGTTTATATGTAGGTCTATATATGGATTTCTCAAGGTTTTGAATCTCAAGGAGAATTTAAAGCATCTGAATCTTTCATTATCTCAGCTCTGGTAAAATATGAAGGCTTTTATGCTGTGGCAGAGTGCTATTTTATTATAATTTATTTTTCAGTAGACCTCAGGAAGCAGAGGAATTACTTTCAAACAGTCTAATTTATGGTCTAATATTTATATAGGACTGATTCACAAGTAATTAGGTATCTGTGCTTGTATTGAATTTCCTTTTAAAGAGCAATAACTTAAGTCTAAAGAAAATGCCGTGGAGTTTCACCCATTCCAAAGTCTAAAAGTGGTTTTTAGAGTAAACAATGGATGACACTTATTTCCCTGCATTTAAAATAATGAAGAAACCTAGTCTTTTTGGATATAGAAGAACATAGGTTCACTTTCAATCTCCAGCAGCCACCATATCCCACTGCAGCACTGATGTTCTCAACACTAGCTATGTTATTTGGTGCCTTTATGAGAAGTCGAACTCTCTAGAAAAACTGAGTTTGGAGTTCCTTAAATTTTGCCCTGGGAATTTTTTTTCCCTCCAAGTTACAAAATCCACACACCTCTTGTGACTACTTTATACTTGACAAACTTTCCTTAAAAATGGCAAAACAAGAGCAACTAGGGCTTCTAAAGAAGCTATTGAAGAGCAAGAGAAGTAGGATGAGTGGGGAATGAGGGGAGGGAAAATTTGTGCTGAAGAGGTCTGTAGGAAAAAAACTTTGGATGAATCCTGGTACATACAGAAATAATGGTATTTGCCATCGTACACACTACACAATAAAGAAGCAGAAAAAAAAGTAATGGGTCTTACTTCCTCTGTCCTTCATGATTCCTTTGCCTTGGTGTTCTCTTCACCTTTTTGTATCACAGGAATGGAATATAGCCAAATGAGGGCATTTTCTGTATTTAGTACGTTGTGCCATCAGTCAATACCACTTTCCTGTTGTTGCTGATAATGTATCTACTTTCCCTGCACAAGCCTTCTCAGCACTTAGGACACTTGATCAGCTGAAGCCTGCACCCCTCTAGGTTTATCAGCCTGTGGGCTACCTGCCTAGTTCAGGTCCGCTTGTTCATCCTGCAAAGACACTTGCCTTTTACTGTACAGATAACAGGCTCAGTATGTCCATATCTAACAATCTGTACTTGTCTATTTTCCTGTTGCTGTCACTGGCTACATTTCCTGCTCTTTTAGTGCTTCGTGTTCTTATGATTGTTCTGTTAATTGTTCCCTAATACCAGCTAAAGAGGTGAGAACAAAACATGGTGTTCAACTCTTTGTGGTTAGGGGCAAATCCTTAACCAAACGCTACCTGAAATGGTTGAATCTGGTGTTAGAAATGTGGTTCTTAGAAGCTAAGAGTTTGTTAAGGGTCTGTCAGGCATGATGAGGCATAATACTAGTGGTGGGTAAAACCAAACAAAAGAGGGGGAAAAAAAAAAAGGGAGGAAATATATGGAGTTTAGAGGGAGACAGACTGTCATATTTAGCAGGTTTATGAAGCGTGGTAATAATAATTCAATGCTTTGTGTGGCACTTGCAAGCTTTGAGGGTCTGCTTTCTGTTACCCCTGGCACTGATGAATGCATAATTACACATAAAGGCATCCTATAGGTGTCTGAGATAACAGTTCTTGCTGCTGTTAGTTAATGCTGGGCAGAGCTTTACTCTGCAAGAGATGTCTTATTAGCATGTTTTACTTAATTTGTTCTTTGTTATCACTTTACTGTCCTGCAGTTACCTGCAAATTGTAGCTTGGAATTTGCTGAAAGCGTCTGTTGCTATAAGCAATCTCTATACTGAGAGCAAGGCTAATTAGCACAGAAGCAACACACAAGGTCATGTGAACACTGAAATATTATTTCAGGATAGTGTCTGTTGGCTTGCACAACTTCCTTTCCGATCACATATACTGAAAACCATGGATTTAGTTAATTTTTGTTAATTTCAGTAATAATATTGAGTGAAGTGTATTTACTAAATATCTTCAGCCTTCAAGTATGAAGTCAAAGTTTTCTTGTATTCCAAATACAACCTTGGATGTTACCAACCTATGCATGAAATATTCAATAGTACGTATTTTACAATGACTTTTAGATTTAGGCTTTTAACTGCCAAATAACTTCTGAAAAAAGTTTAAACTCCTAAGCTACTGAAATTGATTTTGAAGGCTATTATTTTTAAGAATGTCAACTCAAACCTCCTTCATTAAATGCTGTAGAACACTTGAAATCTGGACAGCATTGTCAGTGAAGACGTCTTCCCTTCTATGGTCATACTAAGAATACCGCTGGAATGAAGACTGATATTCTCAAAACTGCTTGAGATAATAAAATCCCCAACTCCTATTGAATTTCAGGGGTACTCTAAGCAATAAGGTATTGGGAAAAATGTGATCTATAGCTAATTACTGTGGTGCTCTTGATAACTCGGTTGCTATTTAACAAATTCAGCCACGTTGGAATACACACTGGTGTTGAAGAAACTTTGCCTCAGTAGAGTCACATTGTAGCTGTCTCTAGGAATGTCATTGATGATGAGGTAAGGTAGAAAAAGGTCTGGGTTTCAGTCATGGAGTGGTGATGCTGCGTCTTAATAGTGTTTTTGTACCTTTCAGGTGATTTATTTCCCTTTTGGCAGAGTAGGCTGTAGGAATGGAGCCAATGTAATTAAGCATCTTCAATCTTATATTTCTTACATAATCATCTTACTCTATGGTCACTTCAGAGCTCTTATAACCTACAAGCTTTATTTCATCATTGGCTATTTGAAATGAATAATACTGTTGTGCTCTCTGGAAAAAGCTAATCAGTAAAGTTCAGGAAGTATCTCACAACTGCATCAAATTTTTGTCCATTACTTCGGATGTGATCGCTATAGCAGGATTACCATGGATGAGTTTCCTGTTGGCAATCCCTCAAAAGGCACAAAGGTCCAAAAGGCACGAACATCTAACTTTGTACCTTCACATTGAGCTCAGCAGAGCTGCTTTGCTTGTGTAGAGAAAGAAATCAGAATCACTTAGGTTAGAAAAGACCCTTGGGATCATCGAGTCCAACCATCAACCCCACTCTACAAAGTTCTCCCCTACACCATATCCCCTAACAGCACATCTGAACGACTCTTAAACACATTCATCGATGCTGACTCCCCCATCTCCCTGGGCAGCCTATTCCAGTGTCTGACCACTCTTTCTGTGAAGAATTTTTTCCTAATGTCCAGTCTAAACCTACCCTGTTGCAGCTTGAAGCCATTCCCTCTTGGTCTATTGCTAATTACCTGTGAGAAGAGACCAGCACCAACCTCTCTACGCTGTCCTTCCAAGTAGTTGTAGAGAGTGATGAGGTCTCCCCTCAGCCTCCTCTTCCTCAAACTAAGGAGTCCCAGCTCCTTCAATCGCTCCTCATAAGATTTGTTCTGCAGGCCCTTCACCAGCTTCGTTGCCCTCCTCTGCACTCGCTCCAGTACCTCACTATCTCTCTTGTATTGAGGTGCCCAAAACTGGACACAATACTCAAGGTGTGGCCTCACCAGTGCTGAGTACAGGGGGGCAATCACCTCCCTACTTCTGCTGGTCACACTATTTCTAGTACAAGCCAGGATGCCATTGGCTTTCTTGGCCACCTGGGCACACTGCTGGCTCATATTCAGCTGCTTTTCAGTTAGAACCCCCAGGTCCTTTTCTGCCAGGCAGCTTTCCAGCCACACTTACCCAAGCCTGTAGCGATGCATGGGGTTGTTGTGGCCCAAGTGCAGGACCGGGCACTTGGCCATGTTGAAGCTCATTCCATTAGCATTGGCCCATCGATCCAATCTATCCAAGCCTGTCTGTAGAGCCTCCCTATCCTCATGCAGATCAACACTCCTGCTTAACTTGGTGTCATCTGCAAACTTACTGATGATACACTCTATGTCCTTATCAAGATCATCAATAAAGACATTAGTTGTTGTTTTGCTGTTTTCATTGGAAATGATAACATGAATTACATTATCCAGGTCTCCTTTTCCTAGTTTTACTTTTTCAAGTTATAACAAATAAATAAACATTTCCTCTTTTTGTCCCTTTACTAGATTCTAGCCACAACCACTTCTGAGGCTATACATTCATTCAGACAGATCACTCAACAAGCCAGTTGTCCATCGTTTGCTCCATTAGTTACACTCTGCACAACTACAGTGACATTTGAAGTTATTTCCTCCATCAAAAAAGAATTTTGGAAGTGTGAAATTCAAAGGGTGGAGTGGAGATGCTGAAAACTTCATGTATAGAATATTGTAGGTGTCTTCCTGAGAGGTGCCAAAATGAAGCATCACAAAAATTCACATTCTGATTCTACTGATGACCTTAACTTCATGAATAATTGGTATCTAAAACCTGATCTGGCTCTAGGTGCATCATGCTCATAATTCTGGGCTCATCCACTCATCCCTAGCAGATGTTCATTGCAAGGCTGTGATGAGACCTTGTGGGTTACAGCACCAGGGGACATGACTATTTACGTTGTGGTTCTAGAGAGGCCATGATGGGGCAAAATAGACTAAGAGCTGTGTAAAAGAATAGATGTGCATTTTCTCTTGATGAAAACAGTCATGATATAAAAAAAAAAAGTTAAGGAAAGAAATAAGAATAATGAATAAGAGAATGACCCATACTATCTCAATAAAAATAAGGAAACAATGTAGTCTCCGGCAACTTCGAAGGGAAATGGAGAAAAACAGAAGACCAAGCAAAGATTTTTTGCTTTCTTAAATTGGCACTGGCAGACATGCATCCTCTTTTCCTTCAAAGGAACATGCATTGACTGAAGAGTGCTGAAGTATGCTCCGCATAATTTGGATTAAGGGTAGAGTACAAACCCTTTGAGTTGTATATGTTAGGCTTAGTGGGCTAAACCGAAGGGTGATATTTATCAGGAGTTAGGGTTGTTGCAGTACATGAGAGACTGGAAATGCTGGTTTCTCTAAACAGCTTCAGAACTGAGATTTAATACTAGGTACCTGTTCCATTTCTGTCACTGCTGAAAACGCAGGGTGAACTGCTGATCTGTGATCTCAACAGGAAAGTGGAGGATTCATATTCCTTACAGAATTGTTTTGTCCTGAGAATCAAATTCTACGGCATCATGGGTCACACAATACAATTATTCAATCTGTGGCACCCAAAGATGTTCCAGAAAGGTTCACATGCAGTCCTGGAGAAGGACAGCAACTAGAAAAAAAAAAAAGGACGTTAGTTCCAGAATAAACCAAAGATATACCAGACACTTGGGCTTCTGCAAAAGAACAGCTTTTCTCTGTCAGGGTTTTTGGTAGGGAAATGGAAACATTCAAACTATGCACATGCAGAAGGTCACCATGACAGTTTGGAGAATCAGATGAGTAGTTTTATAGCTCTGTTTTTCTGTTATGTTACATTTTTCCCCAGTTCTTTCCCACTTTTTGCTGGGCTGCTTGCCAAAGGTGCTGCCAAACAGAGTAGAGTTATTGAGCTGAGATCAGCAGTACAGCATTTTGTAAAGAGGATGTGCAGAGTGACATGTGTCTACCTGCCCATCAGCAGGTACTTAGCTGTAGTGTGTGTTACTGCTTACAAAGCTCCTCAGGATCTTGGATAGAAGTCAGACTTCTTTGGACAATCAATGTCCTTTGAGACATAACATCACAGTACTTACCCTCCATTAACTGTGGATCTCTCTTGTGCTAAGGTACTTGGCTGACCTCATTTAATTTTCTTGATAGTTCAATTGATTTTTTTTTATAAAGAACTTGTATAAACTGCTCTTTGTGTCAGTTCAGAGGTCTGTGAGTATTTACCTGTTTACGTCTTTGTCATTGTCTTTGAATGTCTTGTTTCTTACCCTTTTGCTCTCTGGCAGCCTTTACAGGACCTTCATTTTGGCAGAGACAACCACATATGTGTGACTTCTGCTGTTAATTTTTGTTCACTGATTGGTATAGGAAAGCTTTGTTGTTTTGGGTTTTTTTTTGGTCTTTTTTTTTTTTTAATCAGCTTTTAACTGCAGTATTCTTAGTGTAGATTGCATGCACTATCCACGGCCTCTCTGCTTCACAGGGTATAATGGTAAGGACTTAAAGGTATCCCTCATCAGAGTTTTTATGAAGAACTGTTTGTCACTTAGTCTGACTTCTTGTACAACACAGCCAATGGACTCTTGCCCATCAATCTATAAGCCAAAAACTTCTGTTTGGGCCCTGACATACCATTTTAGAAAAACAATCAGCCTTGAATTCAAGACTGCCAAGGAAAAAGAGATTACTCCATTCTTAGGTACGTTATTTTCACCGTTATAATCTTTAGATTCATACAGCTTAGCTAGAGGGACATAGTCTGATGCCACCTCTGAAGGCACCGAGGTCAAAGGGACTCAGGTAGGCCCTGAAGTAACATGAGTAACATCAATGCATTTGTAAAATTAGTATGTGACCTCATCCAAGGAGGACTGATAAAGGTGAGCGGCACAGCAAATTGGCTGAATTAAAGCGAAGTATGAGTCATATTCTTCTCCTTCATAAGTACGGTCTAGTCTGTATTTCTGTTGCAAGAAGTAGTACCAAGGTAGTTCACTTCATGTTTGAAGTGCAAGCTGTTAAGATTCATCGTGGCACCTGACTTTTGTAAATATCTGTTCCACAGAACAGTGTGGAGTAAATTATGTAATTGCTGGTCTAAGAAGGGCAGTGTCATGGAAATGCAAAGTACAGAGCTGCAAACGTCTGGTGAGAATTACAGACTTCTAGAAGCAGGAAAATACATTTGCAGTTCATTCAAAAGAGTGCATTTGTGTTGGGGTGGGGGGGGAGAAAGTGGTGGCTTCTCTTCAGTCTGTACTGGTATGCCTCTAAAATGGTTGATCATGTGGGGAAAGAGATTTATACTAATGGAGATGCTTAAACAATAAAACAATCAGGTGATGTGGTCACTTGAAGGTTTTACATCAAGACTGAAATTTTTCCAAATAAGGTGCTGTAGATCAGCTGGAAGTTCTTTGGAATGGGCTAACACATGGCAACAGCAGTCCTAGTGGTTTTTGGCTATGTGAATGTAATACAAAGCTAGAGAGGTATAAAATGTCTATGTATAATATCTTGTGTTTAAATAAAAGCAATTCACATTTGATTTCAGCACAGATATACCATATAAGCAGTGATATATTTATCATGCCCAGTATGTTATCTTTGTGACTCTGCCATATAAGATGTACATGAATAATATATCTAAAGACTACAGAAGACATAGCAATTCTTGATGGAGAATTATATAAGAATTTTCCTTTGTCTGTCTTGGACAATACATAACTTAACCATTCAATTGATGGATGAACTTAGGGTGAGCAGGGTTTTTTGAATAGGTTGAAAATCAAAGAGCAATGACTTCTACACACACACACCCCCCAGCTTCCAGACAACGATCCATGAGTATTAAATCTTTCAGTTTAATTATGCTATGTGTTGCAGGGGAAAAATGAAGACGAAGAAATCAGATGAGGTCTGTGAGGCATTATCTTTCCTGTAGTAGTCGTCAGCGAAGGAGGCTCTGTGTTGTGTTTGAAGATGAGTGTAGGTATGTGTGCTTGCGGATCAATGTAGATGCTTAGCAGTCTGTTCAAAAGCTAACTTCACCTTTCATATGACGTGTGGAAAGCACAGAACAAAAGTCCATGGTAGGCTGTGAGGTACAAAGAGGTTGAGTCTGTGGTTTCTGGCAAACAGAAATATCATTACAGACACTCTACACTTTTATCTTCCTCAATGTCTATTAATGGCAACTGATGGAGAGGGTATTGCTCTCAATGGATTTCTGTCTGACCCACTGTAATCATTCTTATGCAAAACTGATAACCTCCTGTTCTTTCTAAATCAAGCTTTTGGAAAGTCCTCACTCAATCACAAAATTAGACATTAGACAACATTAGGGGAAGGCTTAGGTCCAGAAGTGGCTTCAGAACTTGGGTTATGTGAAGCCAAGTGTTGCAGCAGACATTTGTGATGGGCAGCCAACAGTTTGTGATGGTGATGCTCGTGAGCCATGCCTCTATAAGGGTCTATGCCAAAATCACTCCAGCTAGTAGCCTAATGCCAGTTATACAGAAGACCACAAAAAGAAAAGCTGAGTGGCTCTCATCTGGTTGACACGTTAAATGGGATGGCTCTGATTTAAGCAACGAGCCTCTTGTGAAGAATTAGTACAACTGGGCAGTGCTCTCTGCATGAATTTGGCTGAAGGATGCTGATTTTTGGCTGGGTATTTAGCAATGATGGAGTGGAAGTACTATGAGCCAGGTATGCATAGCTGTCCAGCTGTAGAACTTTAACGTGTGCCCATTCCTTGACTTAGACTGGGAGGAGTGGTCATCATAGCTAAGCCTCCCCTTACTTCCTCTCATCTCCCTCTCACCTGTTCTGAAATGGGTTCTCTTTATGGCTTCAGAACTTCAGACCTGGCTGCAAGTTTTTGTTGGTGTTGTTTCAAATGTTGGTGACCATTTGTTCACCAAATAATCACTTTTTTGTGCTGAAAGAGTTGGCAAACTTAAAGTAACGCAGGTGTTTTATTTGCAAGTCCCTCCAGTGGATGAACTTAACATTTTAACTACAAGCAAATCATAGAATGTGTTGGGTTGGAAGGGACCTTTAAAGGTCATCTAGTCCAACCCCACTGCAGTAAGCAGCGACATCTTCAACTAGATCAGGTTGCTCAGAGCCTCATCAAGCCTGGCCTTGAATGTCTCCAGGGATGGGGCATCGACCACCTCTCTGGGCAACCTGTGCCAGTGTTTCGCCACCCTGGTTGTAAAGGACTTCATCCTAATGACATCCAAATGTTGCAAAGCATGCTGGAGGTGGGAAGGAATGCACAAAAAATGATGTTTTGAAAGTTCTGAATTAAATATGAATTTGAAAACTGAAGTATGCAAGCAATACGTGATGTACATGCATTGTATGCAATATATATGTACATGTATACAAGCAATACATGTACACGATGTTGTGTGATATCCATGTTTCTTGGCTACTAGGTCTGGTCCTGATTCTGTATTCTTGAACCATTAATTAAAACTTAGTGGTCCCCATGTAACAAAGTGTAGTGAAAACAAATATAGCATCTCTTTGTTAGTTTAGTTTAAATGTATTACAGGTAAATTAATATCATTTAGATTATATAGTTATAAGTGCTTAAATGATCTAGTGTCCTTTTAGTTATGCTGCTTACTGCACAATTTAAATGAGAAGCAAAGCTTAGGCCATTTCACCTTTGTTTTTACTACTGTATTTGTACCTTTATGCTTTAGAAACTGATGAAAGTGAATGCTGTGCAGGGCAATGTTTAATTCAACAAAAACTTCTGTATCTGTCTTTGTGAAAGCTGCTTGAAAACATTTCTGTCAGGATTAGGTCTCGGAGTTTGTGACTTATTTACTTTTATAGCACTTTATGTCAAGTTGCAATCATACTCTCATCTAGTATTTTATGTATTTTTGGTTCTCCTCACTCAAAAAGAAACCCTAATAAAACTCTAAGAAGTTATTCTTGTAACTTAAAATATTCATTGTAGCTAACCAGACTTCTTACATAAGGTTTTCTTTCTTTGGGTGAGTGGTGAAGGGGTGATGATTTCTTTAAAAAGGCCTGCTAACTTTTTTTGAGTAAATAATTTGATTTTGCAAAATTGTGATTCCAAAGAGATGCTTCTTGCTGAAGATACAGCAGCCAGTGACTGATCAGCAGAATTCAGCAGGGCTGTGTAATGAGGGGTGAAGACAATACGAATGCAAATCTAGTGAACAGTTGCTTTTTCACAGTTGGTAGGCTGCGTTGCAGGTGCATTTTCTTAATGAGGGTTAATTTGTCTCATATTTTAACCTGACAATACTTGGCACTGTTAGTAGTTAGGCTTACTTAAAGAGGTAAAATGAAGGTTTTTATGTAAGATTGGGTATGTGATTTCAAGTAATCTGCTAGTGCTGAATATTAACTGAAGTAATTCAGAACAGTCCTATTACTTAGGTTTTTATGAGAGAAAAGCCTTTTTAATTATTTTGACAAATTGGAGCAAGGCCAAATTCTGCTCTTTTCCTTGGATTGAAATCCTGAGAGACTGAGATAAAATTGAAGAGATTGTTGTTGATCAAGATTTACTGAGGGAGAACCAGAAATGGAAGTGGGCTTGAATGCCCCAGAAAGTAAAAAAATGGTCTTGTAGTAATGTTTTTCTTTAGCGTGTATTCTTTAATACTAAACCACGTTGTTCAGTTCAAGAAAACAATTCAGTGCAGAGCATCCCAACAACTTCTGAGCAAGGGGGAAGCTGTCTGTTCGTTAAATGGGTGTATTTCAAATGAAGGAGGTACATCCCTCCCAGAGGAAGAAGCTCTCGGACTGCCCCACACTGCAGCAATGGGCAAAAGCAAGCTGTACAGATTTTCACTTGGGTACCCCTTAGTTGCTGCTGGTGCTGGCTAATGAGATGCACTTGCAAGAAGGAATACACTGTCCTGCTGGGTAGCCTACTGTCACATTAAAACCAAAAGGGTTTGCACGAGTATAGGCTAATGGCTTGGCTTAGGTTTAACAAGATCACCCTATAAACTTTACTTTGTAACTGTAAAGAAAAAGAAAAATTACACTGGGTGTAGGCAAAAAAAAAGCGCTGGCTTTTCCACAGTTGCTTATTAAGCATCATGTGTAAATTATCCATTGTTAACCTACTGTACTTCCTAGCCTTTTAAATCTCATATGCCTCTTGTATCGACTTGTTTTCATCCAATATGAGCTCATGAATGCAGGATGCTGAAATACTGGGTCAGAAATCAATTCCATCCTTCTGAAATATTACCTCTATGCCAGTGACTTCTGCTTCAGGGAATCTAGTTCAATATCCTGTCTTACGCTCATATAGATTACTTCTTTAGCTTTCTTATATCTGGAACATGCAAAGGGATATTCCTGCTATTGTAAAGTAAATAACACCAAAAAATCAATGTATGAAAAGCGTCCTTGGTATGCCTGGCAATTGGCAAAGGAGTTTAGAGCTTTTTCCCTCACTTGAGATCTGATGCTGGTGAATAATAACTGAAATGCACCATTGCCATGGTATTTATACAATAAGCCAAGGACTTTAGTTTGGTCCTTAATAGATACTCAGGGAAGAAAAAGCAGCATAACCTCCGGCATCTGAGTTTGAGAGTCTCAGTGAGGAGGCAAAAAAAAAAATCAATAAAGATATATTAAGCTGTTTCTCACTCTTTAGACACAGCCCTTCTGGTTCTGCAAATAGGTGGCACAGGATGGTGTGCATCCACTGGCATTTTCCATGTTATTAGAATTGCATGGATACAGAATTGCGATAAGGATTTCCATATTAAAAAGGTGCTTATCTCATTCAATCACTAAGTTCTCTTTAGAAGTAGGTTTTAATATGAAAGTGGCTCTATGTAATAGAATAAAGCTAGATTAGAATAACAGGGGGTACTATCAAGGGATAGTTTGCTGCGTGTTGCTTGTGGTGAGGTACAGTGTTATAGTAGGATAATATTGTGGAAAATAGGAAAATGGAGTGGATATTTGCCCAGGGTCATAGTTAATTCATGTGATAGATTTTTTTTTTTCTGACTTACTCAGAACCATTATTGAAAATGATCCTCCAGTTGTATCAAGAGGCTGGTTTGAGCAGTACCTTTAGCATTTATGTCTGCATCTATATACCTATGTGTTTTCCGTCAGTGGGAATTAAAGTTAGCCTTACTTGAGGAATTGTACGGAGAAGCTGATGCATGTGCTCCAGTCTAAATTAACAATTGAAGTCCTCAGTTATGCAGAAAGAATCAAGAAGGTTCCTTGGCAGTCAGAGCTTGTATGAAAACTGAGGATAAAGGGAGTTTTGATCAGTTGCAGGGATGAAGGCAGAGGAAGCGGTTTACTAAGGTGGGATTTTGAAAACGTGTGTCTTTCAGAGCCTTGTTTTTCAAATAAATTCATGCTTCTAGAGTTAGAGCTCCTCTCCCTCCTCACAAATTTGGTTCCCACAGCGCTTTTGCAATCTGTGAGGCCACAACTTCAACACTTAAAATGATTGTGAGACAAGAGTATGAAGATGCTTACTTTTAAACAAGAATTATTGATCAATCCAAATCTAACTTAAAAACACAATAAAACAGCCACAGAGCAGCAATATTTATAATGAGTTAAGAACAATGAATTTTGTGGCTGTGGCTGTAGCTCTGATGTGACACCAATGGAGGGGTGAGTGGTGTCGGTACCGTGTCAGTGCCGTGGGTCAGAGGGGGCTGCGGGGACTGGCAGTGATGATCCAAGCAAGCAAAGAGCAGACCCCGAGTGATGCGGGGCTGACAGCAGCATGGCTGCGTCTTCTGCTTTCTGATGGGATTGCACTGCCTCTAGTCGCAGAGCTAGCTGACTTAGGTATTTCCATAACACACTTTTCTTTGGGACAGACGTACCCGATGTTTACATGGGGAATCAGCAGTTTTACAGAAGCTTGTTTTGTAGACTCCCAAATACTGCGATAGGTTAATTTATTTCTGTCTGGTCAGAGGAATGATGTACACAAATCTCACTTCTGACTGAAACCAAATAAAAATCATTACTCCCCCTACAGCATTTGGGGTGCTGACAATAATTTCAAGAAACATATCCATCAACACAAAAGCATAACTCTAAAATCAGATAATGAGGTCTTATTCAGAATGGTATTGGTCTTCCAAATAAAATACAAATGCTATGCTTCTAATTTTAAATAATTTGGTAATACTCTCAGTTTCACCTGGTTTTGAGAAAGGGGGTTTCTTTCATAATTTATGAGATACTTCTCTTACCTTTACTTTGCAGATGTAGAATCTCACTTTGATGTATCGTATCTATGTTCTTGAAAGATGTGCTCTTAATGTATCATATTTTATGTGCATATATAATAGTTGATGCTTCAGGTACTATACTTAACCTTAATGTTTCATGTAACACATTTTTAAGCTACATGTTTGCTCTTTACTTTGATTAAATTTCTGATAAACTTGATGGTGAATAGTGATTTTTTTTTTAGTAGAGTTTATATGATGTGTGATTAATAGCACATATTCCACACTAGACTGCCCTACTGCTCATAATCTAGCTTATTTTGATTAAATGTGGAATCAAGATTTCTCATTAAGCAAAGTTCTGTCATTCTAAATTACAACCTGCTTAGCTGTTCTCTTTACCTCTTCATTTCTAGGAAGCTCAGATGTGGCTTAGTAAACAATGAGGATATTATCTGTAATCAGACACCTGTCCATCCCATTACAGCTGTCTGTTGTCATGTTTTTCATCCCTTGTACAGAAAGTGTTGGCACTGCAATGCAAACCAAAAAAGCATGGTCTAATGCTTTCATTAACCCTTTTGGGGAAGATGTGGCAATTAGCTGATCAAATACTGAGCTTTGGGCATTTTCACAAACACACAGCCACAGAGGAAATAATGCACTTGCACATGCAAGTTATCTTCAGAAAAGAAGATTGATGTGGTTTGTGCTTTAGTGTATATTAAAGTTGTTGTTGTGGTTACTATATATGCAAATGAATCATTGTCTGTATTAGCCTGGTTTTTTTCTAAAGTATCTACTTAAGGAGATACAGTATGTATCTTAACCTAACCATTTTTATTATTGGTAATAGGTTTTTATGCATAAATCTGGGGGTTTTGTTCCTGAAAGTAGAATGTTTCTGCAACATTTTATTTCAGGTGCTGTTGTGAACCAAAACATGTGAGATACTCGGCAATTGCTGTTCCTGTTTGAGTTGAAGCACTGAATGCTGTGACTGGATTATATAGAACAGTGTTTAATATCTAAATGATTGGTATTTTCTTACTGAAAGGTGTTTGTTTTGAATCATGCCAGCTTCAAACACAAAAATTATTTTTAATGAGGCTGGTTGTTCCAAATGAGCACCATGACTAAAGATAATACATCAAGGCTTACTCAGATGCATCTTCTTTTTCTATCTAGAAGTTTTCTCTGGCTGGAATTGGAATATATATATTTTTTTTTCATGGACTGGGATTTGTAGATATGTAAAAACCCTGTCAGTATTCTTGCAGATGTCCGCAGGTCCTGTGCCGTGGGTCTGAAATGCTCTGTGAGTGCTAGATAGCTCATGCATGTATATGTCTGGGTAGGTAAACCCAATGAGGAATAAAGTAGCTCTGCTGGACAATTCCACAGTGTCCAAGCTGATTATCTGCATGTACAAAACCAGCTTCAGCAAGAGTGACTGGTAAAAAAGGGGTATGCCTCATGGTTAAGGCAGTTAACTTATATAGGAGACAGACAGGTTCAAGTCTTTGCCTCAAACTAGTAGTAATAGACTTTGGTGTTATGAGGTTTTTATTATTAAAAAAAAAAACAACAAAACGCAACAAACCACACAAACCAAACCCCACCTCCCCCTTCCTACCTAAACTGCAGGAGCTGTCACATGCCAAGAAAATAATTTCCTTTTCTGGTTTTAGGCAATTTGACGTTGCAGTTTCCTACATCTCCGTTTCCTTATACTGGAACTGTATTCTGGTTGATGCATCTGCTGGTACTCGATGCTTTTCAGAAGTGTAATGCTCTACAGCTTCATGCATTGCAAGAAGACAACTATTACATAGCTTTGCCTCATTGAATGCAGAAGGTGCGACTAAGATTGTAAATCTCCTAGATGACAAAACATAAAATCTACACGGAAGATCTAATCTATCCTGTTCTGACTGATAAAAAAAGAAGGGTCACTATTGGGTAGTAAATTAAGATGCAGTATAAAAGTTTTACCTGGAGGTGCTAAATCATTTAACCGTATCAGGCTCGTAGGGCTGTCTTTGTTAATAACTACAGTGCAGATTATCTGCCATTGGGCTAGGAAAGAACACAAGAGAAGGTCAGCATCTGCTGAGCCTTTCCTGTGTAAATAATGGCTTTTGGAGATCCTCTTGGATTACTTTTGTCATTTTTGTGATTACACAGTTTTTCGTCAGGATGTTTTCAAAGTGTTGGGCAGCATGGCAGTGTTGCATACCTTTAATAGCAAGGCAGTGTAGGAGATGAGTGGGCAAAGAAAGGCTGTCTTCACTTTGAGAGGGGCAGGGTGATTTTGTTTAGATTTCGTAAATACACCAAAGAAATCGCTGAGCTGCATATATGGAAAGTTTACCCATATATCTGAGCCTTTATGATAAAGGCTATTCTGAACTCTCTGATGGGTGCCTTCTTATTAATATATATAGATATTTTTTAATCTTCTCTAACTTTGGTTGCAGAAATACACTGAAGTGTTGGTATCTAGTAGGCTTGTTCCCCAGCGTTATAACCAGCATCACAAGGCAAGTCCCTGAGCTCTTACTATGTGTGCAAATACACAGGTGCATGTACATGCTACACACTGCTAATGGTTGCAAGATTTTGTTTATAATTTTCCCTCTTCGCTTTAAAATTGAGTTGTAGCACTTGCCCTTGCAATTGTATTGAAATCCTCACTGCAACAGACTGTTCCATACTGAGCCCAGGCTGCATGTGTAAAAGTAAAGCAGGTGGTGAGCATGCTGTGACTTGGAGGGTTTAGGCAAAGATGGATTATGTATTTCATTGAAATTTTAAGCTCTTGCTCCCTTCTCTTCTTTCAGAAGCTGGAAAGATCAGATGAATCTTAAAACTAAAATCTTAAAGTGGATGGCTGAAAATCTCTACTTCGGCTCAGCAATGGACTTTTTTCTGCAGGCATTTTGCAAAGGACTTTGTTAAAATCAGCAATTCAACTTTAAGATTGCTGATGAGGAAATCTGTTCTATGTAAAACAAGTAAGTGTGTACAGGGCATTGTTTGTTACATGAAGACCCAGTGTTTTGGGATGCAATTACTATAACAGTTGAGGAGGGATAATCCAAGCATCTTCCCAAATCTGATACAAAATGACCCATGCAGAATAAGAGCTCTTCTGCGTGCTGTTACCTTGTGACTAAAAGAAGCCACACAGGTTAATGGGAGTCAAGACCCTTCTGAGTTTGCCACTACTTGCTGAGTTAATTTAGGCCTTGATTATCAAAGTAGGCCACAACACTGACTTAACGCTGCCCCTGCTGAAATCAGAAGGGGTTGGGGTTGGGCCAAAGCTAAGTGCCTTTTGAAAACCTCACTGCTGGACTCTTGGTGCCTCTATCCAACCTGTGAAAATGAGAAGCATTGTGCTACGTGAGAGGCAGGTTACTTGGAAATGTATTGTTGGGTAGTGTGTTCCAGAACAGTGTTGCTGGGAAGAGATGGTAGGTTCTCTTTAGTCATCAGAGCAGACAAGTTATTTCAGTTTTGGTGTGTGTTGAAGTTTTCAAGGTAATTTTTGCAAGTTGTTTTAATTGACTCTGGAAGTGGTAGAGCAAATATGCTATCAGGCCTTTTGACTAATTTACTCACTGAAGGAAAGTAGGCTAGAAGCTGTGGAAAAGCTGGACTTATCCTGTGTTTTGACACTTCCAAGCCCCAAAATGATGTGAATAACCAACGCCAGCTTGGGAGTACAGAATGAAACCCCGGATCAGCAATATTACGATGGGGGAAACCATTGTGGCAGTGCACAGTGTCACTGTTTTCTGTGAGGTTGTCTGTGTGGTTTGTTTGTGGTGAGGAATCAAGCAGCCAACTGCTTTATGAGCTTTTTTTGTTGCTGAAAATGGGGAGAAAAAGTGAGTTTCTTTTCCCTGCTGCTAAGTGAGGTGAGAGGTGTTGGAGCTGTGCCTGGGAGGTGTCAAGGACGCAGCAGAAGGGTTATCCTCCTGGGGCTGCAGCTTGGGCCACATCCAAGCAGGCTAAAGTGAGACATAAACATAGTTTGTCAAAAGTACTTGTGCACAGATCTTAACTTAACTTGGGGTTGGCAAGAGAGTGTACCAGCAGGAAGGTTTCACTTGGGATCCATATGAAAGGTTCAGAGTGCTCTGGGGGCATTTTCCTGCAGAGGAAGAAGTAAAAGCTGCGTCTGTAACTTCAACAAAGTTGTCCGCTTGAAATGTTTGGGGTTTTGATTTTTTTCAGGCATGTCTGCCATCAAATTTTTTAAAAAGAAATGTTGTAAAATTTTGAAATTATAAATAGTAAATATTTCCTTGCAAGTGTGCTTGTGTAGAAAGGGAAGGTGAGAGGCATAAGGAGAGTCAAATCGCTTCAGCATCCAGTACCATCGCTTCCCCTTCTTAGCCCCCTTCATTCTCCCATTTGTTTTGGGATGGGAGATGCCTTTTGTTGGCTGCTTTTATGGAAAGAGATGAAGACCTACAAAACAATCAGTCGGTGCCATGTCAGGATGATTGTGTCACTTCATGCCTGATTTCTGTCCTGAAAAACAAAAGCCGTCAAAGTGAGATTGTCCTTGGCAGATTGATTTGTCTGTGGCATCCAGTTGAATCCTGGCCTTCTCCTGACCCTCCTTCCCCCAGCAGTAGCATCAGTGTTTTGGATCTGACACAAAGCAGCAGTGCCAAACCATGGCATGTATTTCTCAAGCAAGGGCTCTTTGCCCTCCTTTGGCAGTCGAACTGATCCCCCTGGGGACGTTTGTAGGGCTGTAAAGATAGGATGGGCTGCTCTAGGGCTCGCTGGCTAACGTTAACAGCCAGAGTTCTGTTTTGCTTTGCTTTCCAGTTTAAATAGATTGGTATTAGTGTTATAGTGGTGTTCTGTGCCTTGTAGCACTACTACAATGGATCATCTGCCATCGTTTTCAGGAAAAGGTGTTAATTTCAGGCAGTTACATCTCAGCAATAAAAACTTGCTTCAAGCAGGACTATGAAATACAAGTGCTTAGTAGTGTGTTAATATTTATGCACAATCTTTCATAACAATGGCATAGCCAATTTAAAAGTGATTTCAGCCTAACTCTCTTCTCTGACTGCACTTAGAAGGTTGTTTTTCTTACTGGCTATATGGGCACCAGGTATGTTTTGTGCTAAGGATGACAATTTGTCTACAGGGAACAGTCAATTCTGAGTCAGCTGAAAATCCAAAATTATGGATACCAACAATCATAGCAATAACTAACAATTCAGTGTTAAAACTTCGTACAGCTTTCCTCACCACAGTATCTCCCCATTGTGGCTTAGTGAGGATCCTTTGGGGAAAAAAGCAAAAACCACCGAGACATGCTATATGGAATAAATCCCTTGCTATTCCCTTTTTTACTTGAGTGAGAAGTTTGTTTGGCTGAGACTTCCAGTACATTTGCTTTCTTTGGGAGTTTGCCAAAGGTTTCTTTACTTATTCTTTAGTTTGCATCACATTCTCCAACTTGTAATGATGATTTGGTGTCTTTTCATGTCAAAACTGTAGTATTTTTCCAGCATTTAAAAAAAAAAAACAACTATTTTTTTATCTCTTGCCATTTGAAGAAAATGGCAGCAGTCAATCTTTAAGAGAGTCTTATATTGTCATGGACTATTAATTGCATAGAGCTATGTTGGGCAGAACCTCAGCTGTTCTCCAGTATGGCTATCTCAGTTTAAGCCAGCAAAGGAGCTCCATGGAAGATGCTTTCTCCAGCCAAGAGTGTCTTACAAGCATAAGGAATTTTTCCAACCATGACCATTATTTCATTTATTAGCACCTGAATTTCAAGCACAGTAAGATTTGGGTGAGATGATGTCTGGTTATTTCTTACAGTAGCGCTATGCTCAAAACTGAGACCTATGATGCAGAATAATACAGATTTAGAGAAAGGGCTTAGCTCATAAACAGTGTTACTGACCAGTTGCAGTCAATGGATTTTTTATTTATTTTTTTTAAAGATTGTCAAGCTGTGAAGTGGCAGTCTGTTTTCAAGGATAATCTGGCTGATTTTGAGCAATGGTCTCCTTGGGCAATAGTACTGAATAAGAACACACTGCTTGTGATCTGCTTTGCCTGGACCATCTGGTAACGCTTCCAGTGGTGGCAGCAGCACTGGATGAAACTTGTGGTTCATCTCCCAGAATTGTGGAGGGTTAATGCAATTTACTGAGAAGTCAGGTGTGTCTCCTGGAAAAATTTCCCATCATAGCTTCCGATTTTGCAGATGACTCTTTGGGATAGCCTCAGAACTGCACAGGAGTCTGGTTTTGTGGTCCCATGTTTTCTGGTAGAGAAGCAGCTGTTTGGTTTTCATGGGATCACCTGTACAGATGTACCTGTGAGGGGATTGGGGTTTTTGAGGTTGCTGTACAGCTACCTCTACAAAATTTGGCGTTGGCAAAATATCTTGCAGGCCTGTGTCTTTTAATTTTTTTCTGAACTGCTCAACGCATTTCTTTCTCTTACCCTTTCCATGTGGTAAATCTTGCCCTTGCTGACAGCCCTGGTAATTGCCTTATGTAGAATGAAAGTCTTTCATTCTCTTTATTTTTATAGTATGCAACCTTCCACAGCTAAGTTTAAAAGGACAGAAAAATTCATGGTGGTTGCAGTAAGAGCATGTTTTATGCTTGCCTGCTGCTAAAGCAGAGAGAATACTGCCCTGATAAGGAAACATCAGGTTCACAGGCCTGTATCTAAGGCAGTAAATGTTTCTTTTATTTCTTATTCCAGTTTATGTTGGTTGCTATTAATTTTAAACTTTTCTTGGCATTTGCAGCAATAAAAAGGATAAAATCCTGAGGCTTTGTTGTTCTGCTTGTGAACCAAGCCTTCAAACTTCAGATGAGACTTGGCATACCCTGCTTTCAGAGACAGCTGGGAACTCTTACAAATATACACAAGCATTGGGACACCGCTGCCTTCAGTCTGAAGGCGTTATCTGTTTCTGATGAACTCATACAGAGCATTCCTAAAGTGGATGAATAGAGGCAAATGTCTAAAATCATAATATAAAAAAAAAAAAATTATTTTCCAAACTCTTACGATAGTGGCCAACTGTGGTCTTAATGCTGCGTTGTGGTTTTTAACTATAACCCCCTGTGGTGTGCAGCAGCTAAAGAAGGTGTCTTTGGCTACAGCCCCCAGTGCTTTTGTGTAACCCACTGTAGAGGATGTGCCTTCCGTGTGCAGCCTGAACTGGGAGAGGGTTATACTTTGTGTCTTGTGATGTGCAGCATCCCGATTCCCCGGCTTGCGGCAGAGCTGTGGACTCTCTGTGTTGCAGGAGATGTGGCATAAGGTTCAGCTTCAGTCGTTCTGGTTTGTGATGATTCATTTTAAACTTGGCCTGACTTTTACAGAGCAACCTGAGGGCACCCAGGGAAAACAATGACATGCTTGCTGCTCTTGATCTTGTGGATTGATTTGTGTATCTCGGGATTCCAAAGACTTTACAATTTGAGATCAAATTAAGGAATACGTGGTGCTTGGCAGTGGTACATAGGGCTGGAAAGATAAATCCAATTGTATTTAACTGCTAGACGAATTTCCACAGACTTTGATTTAATCACTGGAGTATTGACAGGAAGATTTGGCCCAGTACTTCCCCATTTAGCTGTGCTATTTGGTTACTAGACTGGAACAGCAAACAGCAGGTATTGTCATGTTAGTGAAAGACATCCCACAGCAAGTTCTGCCCTGGCATGCAGCCTGAACAATGAAGAAATAACAAATCCTTGCTTGACCAAAGACTGTTCATGAAATTGGGCCTGCTGGAATGTGAAACGCTCTACATTCATCCCTTGTGAGTATGTGACAGACGGTATTCTTTTGACTGTGAGAATCCCCGTCCTGCTCAGGGCTTGGCACACGACAGCCTGCTCTAACCTGCAGTGTAGGCACAGTTTTAAGTGCTGACACTCTCCAGAAAATACTGCCCTGAGAAGCTAAGAGTGAGACCCAGTTTTATGTTGTTCATCCTCTACTTTGTATTAATTTCAACCCTGCAAATAAGTATTTGCTATATAATTATGTAGTACTGATGAACATGATTTTACTGCTGGAAGTTTTTGGGAGAGCTTTAGCCAAGATGCTGCTATATTATGTCTTGGGGGGGAAGATGTGGAACATTCCTTTTTCTGAAGTGATATTTCCGTTCTGTTCTGTATAAATACGCCAAAGAAATACTCACCCTGTTTCTGATATTGCAGTGAAGAAGATTTGTATGTGAAATAAATCTTTGTAAATCTTTTCAAGGGTGCCTAAATTATTTGTGGTTGGTTTAGTTTGGTTTGCATGCCATATTGCTCTCTTCTGTTAAACAATTTATACAGCACACAGCTTTTCACATTAATCACTGCAGGATGTGCTCAGTTATCCCAGCTGAAGAGCCATCTATTACATTCCAGTAGCCACAGCCAAATGATTTAACTTTTCTGTTGGTTGTTCTATCCAATGGTTCGTAAACCCATGGCTGTTATTACACTAGCAAAGATAAGTTTTGTTATATCACATTGATGCATTTGTCACTTTCTTCTCTCCTTTCTTAGCAGAAATCATGATTAAAATGAGGTTTGTTCATTAATTTAAAATTTGTAAGTAATAGACTACAAAAACTGGCTTGATTAAAACAGGTATGATTGCTTTTATTTTCAGCCTCCACTTTTTTCCCCCCGTCCTCCCACCCTCTTTTGGCCTCTGCTTTTTTTACCAGCCTCTTTCCCCCCCCCAGCCTCCCACCCCCCTGTTGACCTCCCACTCCTTTCTTAGCCTCAGCTCTCCAGTGGGCCTCCCACTCCTCTCTCGGTGTCCCGTCTGTCTCTCATTCTCCCACCCCTCTGTTGGCTTCAACTCTCCCCTGGGCCTCCCATTCCTCTTTCAGCCTCCTGCCCCTCATTTGGCCTGAACTCTCCCTTGGGTCTCCCACCCCTGTTTCATCCTCAACTTTCCCTCTTTTTCAACCTCCCACCCCTCTTTCAACTTCAACTCTCCCCTAGACCTCCCACCTTATTTTTTGGCCTCAACTTCGGCCTTTGTGGTCTACTACCCTGTTTCGGTCTCAGCTCTTGCCGTGTTTCTGCCTCCCCGTATTTTTGGCCTCCTAGCCCTTTTCGGCCTCAATCCTTCTCTGTCTCCCACCCCTTTTCAACCAACCACTCCTTTTTTTTTTTTGTCTCCTTCCTGCTTTTTTTTGTTTTGTATGTGTTTTCAGTCCTCAGTCTGTGTCAGGTCTCTTGCTGTGTTTCAGTCTTCTCCTCTTTTTGGCCTCTCACTCTTTTTCAGTCTCCACTCTGTGCCTCCCACTCCTTTCGGTCCCTACTCATCTAAAATGATCCAAAATGAGCATTTTTGACACAAAAGCCTCTATCTGGCATATGGACTGCAGTGTGAATTACCAAGGTGATTTCATCCCTCAGCCTACTTCGCTCAATGGGTGTGGGCCCTGTCCTCAATTCATTTGTCTCTTTATGTGTAAAGAGGTCTCCAGTGTTGCATTTTAGGCTGTTTTCCAAATCAGGTGATGACTGGGATTTTCTTGGGAGAGTGTCCAGAATCTTACAGACGTTAACAACCTTTCCTCATTTTGCTTGGGAAAAAAATAACCTTGAAAGAGTCATGTCTTTTATGGTGTAATTGGCACTGAAGTGTGGAGATAGGTGTAGGTGACCTCAGCTGGCTGGGATGAGCTGCATGGGGGTTTGTTGGTGGACCCAGCTCAGTGCTTGGTGTGGGACCTCCTGAGAGGAGATCAGCTCTTTGCAGTGGGAGCTTTTTTTCTTGTGGCACTGTCTGGAAGTGGGGTGGCTTCCTCCCATCCAGGTGAAGCTCCCTGTGTATGTGTTAAAAAGCAGGCCCTGAGAGAAAGGCTTTAATTTCTTTAGTTCAGTATTAGCCTTGGTCTCGTCATGGTGCTACTGCTGCTCTTCCCTGCAGACAAGCAGTGAGGTGTCAGCACTGCTGACTCTGAATCCCTGGTTAGAATTGGCTTCTGTCCCTAGGCCCTGTCTCACCCAGACCTCTTCACCATGCCTTTGAAAATGCACAGTGTCCTTGCAGCTCTGTCTGACTCTGTTTTAGTATCTGTAAATACTATATACCCAGCCCAAATCACGACAATACCTTTTCTAATATTTTAGAGAAGTCCTTCTGTGGGTCTTTAAGTGCTATGATACCTAGCCTTGCTTTGTTATGAACAATAAATGGTGTGCTAATTTGTGCACACACAACATACAAATATATAAGATATAAGCCATTATTGTGCGTGTGTATATATGTGAACTCCTAGAGATGATGAATGGGGTAAAGACACATGGAAGTGATGAGGGTTTGGAGTTGTACTTCCCTCACATATTGCTGACAGTAACTTTGAGTCTATTTTGATAGTCTCTTGGGAATTGGAATTACTTATCTCTGTGACCCCAAACTGGGGGAGAGGATAGTGCAGCTGTGAAAGGCTTGTCTCTCTTCCCATCGAAGGCAGTCCTTGTGCTTGTTGTGTTAGCTACCCTCTCAAAAGTGAGAGGGTTGTCTGATAGCAAGGTAATCTACAAATACCAAATCAAATACAACTTTTGCATGAATCAATAGCCAAAATGATTCATTAAAAATACATGAACACAGATGGCTGTAGAGTAAGAAAGTCACAGCTGTTTGTTCTCTTACAATCCTTATGAACACATTTTTAGCTAAGGTGCCTGAACCACCTTCTAAAAACATGAGAGGGGGAGGACAGCAGACCCTCTGCCTTTAAGAGAAAAGCACAACAGGAGACACTGTTCTGCTGTAATTCATGTGGGGTGTTGCTCTAATCCATAAAGCACAGCCATGTGGTCATATCCCAAAAGGGCATAATTATTTCATGATAACAGTTCTCCCTAGAGTGGCCCTACTGGTATTTTAAAAAGCATTTATTGCGGAGAAAACCTATATTTTTGGTGCTGACAGTTAAGAATATTGAACAGTAGTTGCAGCTGAGATAGTGATTCACAGAGATTAATGCAGCTTTTCAGACTTCTCATTAGCTAGACACCGCTTTTTCCAAGCCGTAGGGGGAAAAAAAAAAGACATTCTTTAGATAAGCGCTAATAAAAGTACAGAACTTCTTCTAGCACCTTCATGCAAACACCAGTGTTTGTGTCAGGTCCAAAGAGAGAAATGATTTATATTTTTCTTTTAGGAGACCAAATTGTGGAGTTCTCTTTGATCAAAATAGCTGCATCAGTGCTCGGTCAGGTTTTTCCAGGTGCTGGGAGAATCCCGCGAGGGCAGCGAGCCGACAGTGAGTGACACTTGCTTCTGGAGGGAGGGGTTGTGTTGAAAACCTGCATGTTGTGGGTGGCGAGCTTGCCACTTTCTAAATAGCACACAAATAATTGCAACACTGGATTTTGGATTTGTACATCATCTTCTGCAGATACGTATCCTCAGGTGATTACCATATGTTATATAAAACTGGTTCAAATGCTGTTGTGATGCTACAGGAGAGTTTTACTTTGACAGGCTTTTGAAAGCATATTTCAAAGCTCAGAATTTTTTATTCTGTAACTATTCTTGTCAAAGAACTTATATGCTTGTTTTCCTGAAGTCTTTTTTATAAATTCTTCAGCTATCACTTAAACAGTGGCATGTCTTAGTGACTGTCCTTCAGCTGTTCTCAGAGGAATCACTATACTTGAGATTTATTTTTTGAATCTTTTTCACCTCAAGTTACAGTCACAATTATACAGAGGAAGAGTGAATGTAGCAAGCTATGTATTTCTCCATTTTAATACTGGCACTCAGAGGAAGAGAAGGCATCTCATATTGAAACAGTGTCGGCCAAAACTAGCATTAGTGGTAACATGAGAAAGCTGACATGGCTGGGATTAGTATTACTGTTATTAAGAATGCAGTTAGGAGTAGTACAGAGTTGGGATTCTGCAGTGGTGGTGCAAGAGTACACATTTTTCATCTGAAAGATTTATAATGCACATGAAATATAAATAAAAACAGATTTATAGCATGTAGTACCATAGATGTGACAAGCCTGTCGAGATACTGTTTTAGCAGTCAAAGCTTATTAAAAGTCAGTCTGAAAGAAACTGCTTGAAAAGTCCAAACCCTTTTCCTTTTTCTCAGCTGAACATTTCCTCTCTGTGCTTTATCAAGCAAGACGGATCAGTGGCCATGGAAAATCTTTTGAAGGAGTCTTCTGAGCATCTTATTTTTCCTGTGTATTTGTCTCCTAGGATGTAGCTCAAAACTTTCCCAAATTTGAAAAACTATTTAATATAAAATTTGAGTCATAATCACAAAGGTGACTGTAATATGTAACTAGGAATTAAATGCAAAACTTGGTGTTAACTTACGTTGTTGCTTTCTGTCCATACCAATGAAGAAAATAAAAAAAAAATAAAGAAAAAGAATAGAGTATAACCAGAAGGAGGAGACAAAACCAGAGCCTTCAGACTTGTGGTCATAACTACTTTGACAGTACAAATGTATTTTTCCTGCTGGTGCTGTTTGAGTAATTTACGCAGGATAATGATATCCAAGTTGGATAATTGAGAGGTGTGCAGGTGGCAGTGTGAACACCCTTGGGTTCATGTCTTGTTGCACACAGAACTGTGCCACTTCTATTTTTTTTTTTATGAGTAAAATGTGAATCAGGAAATAATACACTCTAAAACCCATAATGTGTTTGGTCAAGCGCACAATTTTTTGCTGAAAAACAATTTCTTGGAATAAACATTGACTACCCCTGCTGTTCTTTCCTTATAATGTAAAAGACAGTATTACGATGGAATTAGAAAGTTGGAAATGTTGGAAGTGTGTGCTTGGTGCGGTGGGTGCTTCGTAGCACAGGATGGGGAGCAATGCGTATCATCCTCTGCCAACCCTGAGGCTACATTTAGAGCTACGTACTGGTCCGCTCTGTTGCTTTTTGTGTGTGTTGGGTGTTTGGCAGTGTTATTACTCTGAGTAGTAAATGTTAAACGTATGAGCACTTGAGCACCAAGTGAACATGTAGGTGTTGTGAGGACTCCAAGCTGACTGGCTGCGGCGATCAGAGCTGTATCCTACCACCTCATGTGCATCATGCACATTTCTGGCTTTCGTATTCCTAGTGATAGATCAAAATCACCATCACAAAGCGAAGTGCCTGATGTTAACTTGCTTTGCTCAGTTGCTTAGGAGGGATGGACAGTTCTGTTTAAAATATTTTTTATGTTTGATGGTGTTACACACTCACTATGCTGGATAGGATCTCTCTGAAATGTGACCTTGTACTCATGCCAGATCCTGTAAGTGGTGGGCTTTGTTTGGGCTCATCTTCGTGGCAAGATCGAAGTTGGATTTTTTTTCTGAATATTTTTCTGTTCGGCTTATGATCAAAAACGCTGAAGATCATAGGATGGTTAGAGTTGGAAGGGACTTTAAAGATCATCCAGTTCCAACCCCCTGCCACGGACAGGAACACTTCCCACTAGAGCAGGTTGCTCAAAGCCCCGTCCAGCCTGGCCCTGATAGGGGGATGGGACATCTACCACCTCTCTGGGCAACCTCTGCCAGTGTCTCACTACTGTCAGAGTGAAAAATTTCTTCCTAACATCTAATCTAAATCTCCCCTCTTTCAGTTTAAAACTGTTACCCCTTGTCGTGTCACTACATTCCCTGATTAAGAGTCCCCTGAGTCTCCCTGGAGCCTTCTCTTCTCCAGGCTCCAGCCCTCTGGTCATCTTTGTGGCTTGGGATTGCCCAGGCCCACGTGCAGAACCTTGCACTTGGCCTTGTTGAACTTCATGAGGTTTGCACGGGCCCACCTCTCAAGCCTGTCAAGGTCCCTCTGGATGGCATCCCTTCCCTCCAGCGTGTCGACGTTCATATTTGTAGGTGTTGATTTCTTGTTTTGATTTTAACTGCCGTAGGAACAAAGGACTAGATGGAGCCTCCTGGGTCAGTGAGACCAGCCCCCTACACTGCAGCTAATGTATCTTGTATATGTCAGGCTTTATTTGCTTGTGGTTTTCATCTAAATTTCATTGCTGGTAGCAGAGTAATATCTCTCCAAATGTTTTATTTTCAAGAAAACAAAGGCTAGCTCCATCTTTCCTAAATTTACAAACACTTAAAGAAAAGAAAATCCATTTATCTCCAGACACCAGCTTTCTGTAGTCCCTTAATTTATAGGATTGTCTATTAAATGGCTGATTAGCTTTGTATCCTTTATATGTGCTTCAAGAATAGCAATCTCTTTAAAGTTTGTAGAGATTTGTGTTTGCTTGCTATTATCCTTAGTACTTCACTTGATTGTTTTTATATACCCTTTTTCTTGTTCACTTCATTTATTGCCAGGCTAACTATATCACATGCTTAGGGATTTGCTAGACTGTTCGAAGTATTTAAAAATTACCGCGTGCTTGATTTCTTTATATAAGGAAGGAAACTGATTAATTTCCTCTCCCCTGTTATTTCCTCCCTCTCAGACAGGAGAGGGAGCATGGTGTGCTGGTGGCCAGTGAGGGGGTTGTGTTTATCCGTGTAGTTCCTCTAAAATGATCAATGAAGTCCTAGAGATGCGGTTTTGGAGGTAGGCATGTGTAGACCTTCTGTTATAGTGAGCTCTCCAGAGAAGACTGAGAGGCTTTTGTACTTGAAGTCAGGTACCTACGGGACTATGACCCAAGATGCTCTCTCATGGGAGGGAACTCTGCAGTCTGTCCATCTGTTGTCTGGTGAGCACCCTCAGTTGCTCACAGAAGAAGAAAAAAACCTTCCCCTCCTTCCAAAAGTATCCATTGTACCTTCTCAGCTCTGCTGAAAGGAACGTAACACCAAATTGGGGAAAAATGTGTCAAACAGTTACTGTACGTCACTGAGTCACGTGCCTCTCTGGGAGGCTGCCTGTGTGCATCCCTGATGTTTTCATGCTCTGGCATATTGTACTCACAGGGAACAGATGTTTTAGCCCATGACTGGTAAATGATACAGCAGCACAGTTGCTATATACACAGTGTTGAATCAAAATAAAGGAATTTTGAATGTAAGTAACTGTGATTGGAAGGACCCAGAGCTATGTCTCTGCTAGTGTCCCTACTGCCTGCAAAACTATGAGGCGTTGGTCAAAACTGTATTTCACAGATTTGAGTGTAACACTCAGGTTTGTTAGCCTAAAGCCCCAGAGAAATCCCACTGTTTGTTGGTCATCTTTTACATCAGAAAAGCAATTTGCAAGACTTCGGACATGCACTGCTGCTCAGTGCTGATATTGGAATAAGGCAGCGGTGTTCATGGAAAGCTTTCACTGCAGGAATTCTGGAATCGCTTAAGCTTTGCAAAGACAAAATTCAGTGATACGCCATTCTCCAGTGCAAACAGTATAGCTACAGAACTGCATAAGCAAGTGGGAGTTTCTTCAGCTGGGGACTCTCCACATTTCTTATATCTCAAAGGAGTTGGGATATAAATGCAGATGGTGATCTTGGCTGGCCTGTGTTCCTGCAAAGGAGTCCTGAATCCTGTGTGTCTTTCATCACTCGATTAAATTGCCTTGCCATTCTGGGGGAGGTGGAATATGGTGTTGGTGCAGCAATTGTTTTTGTTTGTTTTTAATAACAAGCTTTAAGGCAATAACAGGCAGGCAGTGTCAGCCTGATGTATTCTGGTTTGATTTCAGGCATTACACAAGGGAACAGACTATTTCCACATCTCCCCCTAGAGCTCTTTAGCAACAACAGCAGCAATAATAATAACAATCCAGGTTATTAAAAAAAGAAAAGAAAGAAGAAAATATCACACCAGTTCCCTTAAGGAGTAGCACAAAGCCATGGCAAAGGTTCAGAGGACTGGGCATCTTTGCTCCCAGTGTAAGAATAGTGCAGGTAAATAACAATATACAGCAGTGTTGCACAAAGAGCATTTCTGATGTTCAAGAGAAATAGCTTTTCTTTCAGTTCAGGAAAAATATTAGGCTTTTGACCAAAAAGGTCATCTTCTCAACTCCTGCCTATGTAGGAAAACTAATTTTTACCTGAACTTGTTAGAACAAGCGTTGAGAGAACTTGTGGAATTGCAGTGAGTCAGGCTAATGCCCAGGGTGGCTACCTGGAGAAAAGCAGTGAGTTATGCCATGGGGGCTTAGTCTAACCCGAAGTGATGGGCTTGGAGGCTTGAGAAAGAGGAACAGCTGAAGCCTTTTTAATGGGAGAAGGGTCAGTGGGCTGGCAGGAGAATCGATGAACTGCCGGTATAGTATGCTGTGTCTAACACCAAGGCAATGCCATGTATTGTATTTTAAGAGCACAGTGTCTGTCCCCAGGAAATGGCACAGACGTACCTTTTTGCTGAGGGAGTCTCAGACTTGCCATCTTATATAGCTTTAGTTAGATCTTTTCTTTCCTTCCTGTGTTTCTTCTTTAATCTAAAATGATTAAAAAGAGAACCTCTAGGCTCTTTTGTGCTGGAAATCTCAAGAGGACACAGTTTTGGATTTTCTGGGTGGTTACCAGGTGTTGTGTTCATATGGTGCAAAAGACAGGAGGTTAATAGAGGAGTTCAGCAGAGGGGGAGCAGTGCTGGAGGGAAGAATTGTGCAAATCTTTTGTGCGCTCTCAGCACAGGTTTGTATGAACATTTCATCAGACCAAAACCATCAGAAATGAAACTTTTATCAGATTGGAGGAAGGTGGTAGCATTACAGAAATGTTTAGAGTGTGTCACCTTAGTTTTTCCGTTCAGAACAAGATATGGGGATAAGGCTTGTACTGGAAAAACATAATCCTCTGAGTGTGTAGCTAGGTGGGAAGGGAGGGAAAAATTGTATTGCAGTGGATGGAGCCAGGTGCAGAACCATTATCTTCTAGGTTGTGGAAGACATGGAAGATTCTTCTGACTAACTTGTAAGCCATCATCTGCGTCCCTGATGCCATCGTAGGCAGAAGATATTTTTGCATCACTAGTTATCACGATGAATTGCATTAATTACAAAATTTTTTGCATTGATTTGTCTGGGTTGACTTTCTCTCCTCAAGGTCTTTGAGGCAATAGTTGCCTAAGAATTAAAAGAAATCCTGTTTTGCAGTGACTACATGGTGGATATGGCTGCAGTGTCAGCTGAGAATTATGCTAATGGGAAGGACGTAAAAAAAACAAATTTGAAGTGTACACATTAGTGAGCATGGTCATTGGTTAATTAGTGTTTTAACATGTGCATTGTGGTATGATTCAAAGGCCCTAAAAGATCTCTCTGACTGCATTTCCACTGCTAGGCATTTTGCTTTGTAGCAAAATGTTTCAGAAATGCAGGTTCCACCTAAAATAGCCAATGTAGTTTTTTTTGGACTGACAGAAGCAAAAAAATCTCTTTGTTTCTTTCTTGTTTTAACGTTCTCCATGTTCTTCAAAACAAGGCATTAATCAATGACAATAGAAACTGCTACTCTTAGAGCTGTCAATGTTTATAGCTTTGGGTTTAATAGCAAGGACATAAATATATACTTTTCATTCCATTTTTGCTGTGATTTGCTCATCATCCACAGCATCTGATATTATCATAACTCTTTGGTTGAAGCTATTAAAGTTATGGTTTGTAGCTCACACTGGCATGAAGCAGACAGAGAGCTATAAAAGTAAAAAAGCCTCATAGATTGAGATTCAACTATTAGGCAGTATTGGTCATTTTCTCACTATTCACATAACAGCAACTCTAATCTTGGTAGATAGTATTTTTAACCTTCCTTCCTTATTCCCCCTTCACCCCCCCAGTAACATTTCTCCTCTTCAACTTAAGCTAAAGTCATGTTTGCCATTGCAAGTGCGGGATGGTGTTTGGCTTGTTATGGACAAACACTACAAAGCAAAGAAAGCCTGTTGATCTATTGAACAAAAGAAGAAACTTGATTAGGGCTTAAAGAAGAGGTGACTTGAAGCTGTTCTTGCAGTTGGCCATTGTGCTCCCCATCCCAGTTCTGGGCTGGGATAGTAAAACTCCCCTGGGTCACTTAGGAGGATGTTTTCCAATGGAAAATCTTTCCAGAGAAGCTTTCCGTCTCTATATTCAGCTCTGCCTGGGAAACTTCTCCAGTAAGGCCTGGAGCTTTTTATCTCCATTAGGAGGACTCCTTGCTGTCAATACTTTGGCCTGTTTACAAGTGAGTGGGTAGAAAGACAATGAACTAATAGAACTAGTTTACCAATTAAAGATGGCCAATGAGAAAATAAAGCTTCAGTTGAGACTTGTCAGGGTAGGAATGATCTGAGATGGTGACTTCATGGGTATAAATCATTCATCTTCTGGCAGAAGATGCCTGGCTTCCTTCAGCTGTGACTTGAAAATACTAGCAAGAAATTATAGATCAAGTTCTGATCTGATTTTAAATATGTTGATTCTTGTGGGTTTGCTAGGGTCTGATAGGATACGTCCTAACCTTTCTACCAGAGAGGCAGGAAGAATTCTTATTCATATGGGCCTGATGAAAAATCCACTACCTTCAGTGACTTTTGAACTAACTTCTAAGGGCTACTAGCCATTTCATACTCTGAATCAGTTTAAATTTCTGTTTACCCACTGTATTTCAGAATATAATTTTACATAGAGTACCAATGCTCTTTCATCTGTCCCCCTTCAGAACTAGTCAGTCAGCTGTTGGCAGAGACTTTTGCTGTGTTTTCCCAGCTTTCTGCAAATAATCCAGGCTTATCCTTAAATAGCCTAATTCTGTGTTGGAGCATTTTAGGATTTATTTTAGTCTCTAAAATTTCATGTGACTATCAAAATAAAACATCCTTAAAAATAGTCTGTATCTAAATCTAATTTTATTCCTCTCCAAATTTGCAGCATATTTAGCAGCTTCAGAACAAGTTGATTTGTATTTCAAGTAAGGTGTTATTCTTTGCAAGCTGCCAAATGCTTGTAGTAACTCCACTTCCCAAAAAGGAACCAGAAATGTATTTCCCTTTCTAGCAGTGCACATGCTGCTTGGTCATCTGAACTGATACCTTAAGACTGTCATTGACTATGGGGTCCTTTTTGCATTTGTCTTATTTGCATATGTCATCATGGTGTGATGACTCCATCCTGGGTCAAACCCAAAGTCCATATAACCCAGTCTTTTCTCTGTAACGGTGCTGTTTCGCAGATGCTTCTGAAAAGCATATACAAACCAGTGCTGTCTCTTGGGTGCCCTCACAAGCTCTGGCAATTAATAGTTCTGCAGCTGGCAGAGCTGTCTCCTTCTCACAGTCTTCTGTTCATTCAGACTTGCATTGTAATTCCAAAGTAACGGTTATCGTCTGGGGGCATCAACTGTTCCCCATGATTCAGTTTTTTCTTTGTCAAAACTTTTCTCTCTTTTTTTTTTTTAAATGACGATTTTGGTCTCACTGCCTTGGTAGCTCAACAATCCTCACGCTGTTCTTTATCATCTCATTACTGATCTCTTCTGCTACTGCCTTTCCCTGGACTTTGTCAAATGTGTACTGCAAGCAAACAAAAATCGTTGTGATGCAGTAAATAATGGCTGTGACCTTAGGAAGAAGTGAGTAGAGGCTGAATGCTTCACCTTTTTTTCTAATAACTGCCCTCTGAAACTCGTTAGCTTCCAGTGCCAGTGGTGGGTGAGAATGGACACCGTTAGTTCAGATCTGTGGAAGTGTATTTACGTGGATCTGTATCAGGTGTACTGAAGTGAACAGCATTTTTTCAGCAAAATATTTTTCTGTTGTAAAATGCTTGTTCTTCAAAACCGAAACTTTAGGTGAGGGGCAGGAGGTACAGCTGTCTTTAGCTTTCACTCTGAATGGCTTAAGACTCAGGAAGAACTTCCCAGCTGAAGGGAGATGGTGGGACCTACTTGTGAATAGCCAGGGAAGGCTGAGATTTGAAACTCCTCAGCATGGTGGTGAGAGACGCAGCTGCTGGAGAGAGGCTCTTCCTGCTGCTGCACTTTGCTGTCAGTTCTTTTCCTGTTCTCACCCGTGGTGTTGCTGCAGAATTTGTATTTCAGTACCACACAGAGGACAACGTTTGCTTTGAAAGAGACTAGAAGCATCTCAGAGGAGAGATGAAACACCTCACTGTGTGTCCTGGCACGTGTGGTGATGTGTGTGGGGGTCTCATGTGTCAGCAGTTCCTTCACCTTGCTCCTTAATTCCTAGGAAGTCAGTGAAATGGTGGAACCTGTTGTGGCCTTGTGAATAGCCCGTTGTAGTGTTTCCATATGCCTGGTGGTCTGTATGAGTAAGGGCCTTTGTGTCAATGTTTAAACAAGCGTACTTTTGTGGCTGTGTTTGTGAGGAAGTTTGGTTGTGCAGGGAGGAGCAAACAGTCAGCGACCGGAGCACTGTGCTCATTGGCTGAACGAGAAGACTACAGATGCTTTATTCAATCCCACTGTTTTTTTAGCTGGTCACCTCCTGTCCTGGCTGAATTCCTCTTGACATCTGACCACTAGTTGACAGTCATGAAAATTAGCCTTTCTGCAGTGTGACCTCCCACAAGATTGCCAGTCCTGAGAGAGGACAAACTTCAGACTGGCCCAAGACGAGGAAGAATCACAAGCTAAAATACAGAACCTGTGAAAGGCTTGCAATTTTTGCCTTTTTTAATGTTTCCTTTTCGCTGTGGGTGCTCGTTTCTAATCCCTACCACATGGTGTAGCTTCATTGGGCATAAATTGCTTTCGAGCAGAGAAGCAGGGAAGAACAGGGTTACCGCTGCCTGGGAACAGGTCATTCCCTTTGGCTTGCTACAACATTTACGTATTAGAGGAACCACAAGCATATGAGGTCTACCCGACGTATCAGTCTTTCAAAGGGTATTGACTTACACATGAAAGTGCTGGCTGTATTTGTGAACATAGTTGAAGATTCTTAATTTGGTCCAAATTTATTTAAAACTGGGTTTTGGTACTTTTTCGAGTGAGTGATATGCTTAGTTGCTGACTATGTAAATGTAACTTGTGTTCCTGTTTGTTTTTAACAAAAGATTGTTGTTACCCGAGCTGATCAACCTGGAAAGTGAAAAATGTTTGAGGGCTTGGTGGAATAGTTAAAAGTAGACTATTGTGAGGTGCTTTGCTGGGGTCCATTGCTGCTGTTTCTGGTTTGACACGTGGGTAACCTGAGTCGGAAGCAGGTCTCCTCCTCCTAGAGTGGAGAGGACAAAAATCTGAACTATGTGTTTAAGGCAACCTCGTTGCCTCAGATGTTGGTGATGACTTGAGGTTTAAAGCTGTGGTGGGAATATACAAGCCCTTTGGCAGGCGCTTGTTATTTAGCAGAATTACTGCATTTTGGGCTTGTGTGCCCCTGCTGATGGCACTAATCTCCATGTTAGGAAACAAAATACCAGCTGTGCCTGGTCCTATTTGTACTACTTTAGCCACATGGATGTTCATCCATTTAATTTGGAAATATTTCTTTGTACTCATCAACAGCCACATGCAGGCAACTGAAATTGCCACATTTATTCTGACTTCGTTTTGAAAACGACAGATGCTACATTACTGTAAAACATGGTGAAAGGGTTTTTTAGCTTTGGTTTTGTTTCTCGTTTGTGTGTGAGTGTTTGATATATAACCTATTAATGCTGATGAGTGAAGCTACTTTTCTTCAGCAAGGTCTGCTCCTTCTCCCATAAAGTTGAGCGAAGCTTCCACTGGGGGAACTGGTGCCGTTTATGCTCAGGCAAAGGATGTAGAAACTGTACTGGGACTCAGGAAGGAGAAGAGTTTGGCACATGTGAACTCACAAATACAAGCAGATGTGTTATGTGGTGGTTATTACTTTTTCTTAATAATGTGACTTTTTCCCTAGCCTGAATAATTCAAAGGAACAATACATTTGTTCACATGCCTGAAGGCGTGTAACCTTCTTTGTCCTCTGGGCGTGCGGTGTGTGTGCTGCTTCCAGAGCAGATATTTTAAGGGGAGAAATACAGAAACATCTGCCAAGTCTTGTGTGTCAAATGCAAGCTTTGCACAGTGGCTTCTCTTCTCATGCTTGCCCACGTTTAGGGCTGTGGTACACTGTTTAGCAGCATGATGCTCGGAGCCTTGTTCCCACTCTTTGACCTCATGAACCAGCTGTGCTTGAGGTCACCAATGGGGACAGGGACTGTGCCGCTGTGCTGCTTACCAGGGCCCTGGGACCCAAAGAACCCTGTTAATACAGGCACTGTCCTGTTGCACACCCCAAGGGCCGCTCATGTCACCTTTCTAAAACCTAAGACCCTGCCATTATTTCCATTAGGAAAGCTGGTACTTAATGAAAAGCCTTGCAGGACTAGGACACGAAGGGCACGCTGTAGTGTCTGTCAGAAAATGCTTGTGGAAAAGAAAGGTAGAGCTTGTCTTCAAACTATTAACCTCCCTTTTGGTGTTTGCTTCATTGTGCCTTTGGGGTTTGCCTTAAATCAGCATTTTGTGGCACCTTCTTTATGTATATTGTGTTTAGGAATCCTTGGTAATATCGTGTTTGAGCGGTGGTGCCTTCCAGCCTCAATTATGCTGTAACACAGATGCACAGAGAGATGCCTTCAAAGACTTCTGGAAAGAATAAATGAAGCAAAAACTTTTAGCCTCATTGAAAAACACTGACACAGGAGAAAGCTGTGTGGCTGTATATCTAGCAGGGGTCAGTATTTCCTTACTAGAGATAGTTTTTGATGACTTTGGAATGGAAATACTGAAGAAGGCTCATCAGTTCATTACCAGTCATGCAGAGAGTGCTTGCCTCTGCCTTGAGTTCAGTTTGTGGAGAGAAGCCTGTGGACTTTCTTTGAATGGGAGTTCAAATGCGGTAGAGCAGAGAAGCATTTTCTGGAATAGCTTTGTAAAATTGGCTTTGTTTTTTGTTACGTTTGGCATCTGCGCTTCCTGGACCTTATGGCATAACTGAGTTGTGTTTCTTGTGGAAATTATTTGGATGTGACCTTACTGCTTTTGTTTTGGCTGCTACCACGAGCCCTAAGGAGCACTAAATGCTGGATGCTTCCATTTAACTGGAGCTAGGCAGAAATTGGACAAACCTTAGGTGCCTTCAGTTTGCAGCCTTTTGATTTGCTTTTATTAAGCTGTTGTAGCTGGATTTGCCTTTTGGGGAGTCTTTGTTTGTGGCATTCTAAGCTAACAAAGCCCGGCTAAGCTGAAGGATGGATTATCAAAAATCAAAGCTAGCTCTCCTAATAGGGACAATGGAATCCCGCCTGGTCCGAGCCTCGCCGTGACACCTGGGAGGCCTGCACTCCAATATGATATTTTCTTTAAGAGAAGGTCAACAAAAGTTCACTTTTACAGAGAAGTTCTTATTCTCAGTTAATGGGGCTCCCTGTTGCATGGTCCTGCAGTTGCTTAACATAAAAAGGATGGATTGTCAAAGAAATTACCTTTAAAGTTCCTCCCTAGCAAACTTATCTGAAAGGACAGACCAAGTGTTCTCTCCTAGCCAGTGTGAGCGGTCCGTGACCCAGCCACCCAAGCTGGGTGCCCTTTTGCAAGTCTGCAGTTTAGGATTTGTCAGCATTTTGATTTCGACCCCTTGTTTCTGGGCAAGTGCCATTCTTTAGGGTTGTTATTTTATAATGGAATCTCCTACCTCGGTTTCAGAGCAAGCCGTTTAATCTTTTTGTGCCATGGAAATGCAGACATTTCCAGTCCTCAGGGGATTTTTCTAGTCCCAACACAGCAGATTTATAATTTAACATGAAATAATATGTGCTTATATCATATGTGAGATGGACTAGGTGCTTTTTTTGGTCCTTAATAATTAAACACAAAATCAAAACACAGAGGCAGAGACAGACTTGGCTTTTTCTTTGTGTGCGTTACATATGTAATTTACGGCATATGTAATCGATCCCTAGTGATAGCTGGGCCTGGACCCAACTGACAGACTGTGGGGATAATTCTTTCTGGTCCCTTTCTGACTTAGCTGACTCATTTTTCCCAGAAAGGTGAGATATGGGAGCAGGGTGGGAGAAGCGCATGACCTAAGGCCAACATCATCTGCTGGGAGAAATAGGTAACGGGCTGTTTGGGCTTGCTTTAACTTGATTTTCATGTACGCATAGAGGTGCTTGAAAAAGGTGCTGGAGAAATTTAGTTATCTTTTAAAAATTAACTCTTTTTTTGCATAGAAGGAAAAAGTAAGAATATCAGTCCAGATTTTTATTTGGGCTTTGACTCCAGTAGAGCTACACTGATTTTTATAATATTGGCATTATATGTTTGTAAATCAAAACACTAATTGGAGCATTGTTACCATGTCATTATTTTCATTAATAATTGCTTTGGTTAAATCTCCTCTAAGAAACATTCTGTGTCTCAGAAGATGACACAGTTTTTCATAGGAAACTGGTAGAACCTTGTTTCTATTTTGGACTTGTAAAGAGCTTTGCAATTATGCTCTTAGATCCATGATGTTGAAGTCTAATTTAGGTAACAGAACTTGGATGAAGCTTTAATTCCCAATATTCAAAGCTGGCAGATTGAATCCAGTAGCTTTTAATTCATTTTGGTTTTGCATTTTCTACCAAGTTTCAGAGTAGGCAATTGCATCTTTTTATGCTATGGAAATGTGGATGTTTCCAGTGTTTTTGGGCATTTTAGGATTCCAGCAAGAAGGTTTAGGACCCAATTGAGAAGAGAAGTTGACACAAGAAGCCTTCCGAGCAGTGCATGCCAAATTGTGAACCTAGCCATTAGAGGGTTTATGGTCAGTCCTGCAACAGAAATAGTTGCATAATTAATTTTGCAATATGAGCTCTGACACAGATCTTCTGGAGCTTCAGGTAGGATACAGCTTGTGGTGGCAGTATGTTCGCAGGGCTGCAGGATGATTAATATTTTTTTAAGCAATGACCATTAGAAGTCATGTGGGAGATAATGGTTAGCAGCAGAAAATCAAGTCCCGCTCCAATATGCAAAGCTGTGATTGCCCTTCTTTTCATATCCTTCACTAGTACAGCTTAGGGTAATTAACTATGTAAGTTAATAGTCCATTTTCTAATCATTTAAGATTGCTTAAATGAGTCTTTCAGATCACGTAAGTGGGCTTTGTGTCAAGTCTGAGTACTAAAGCCCTCATGCTTGAGTGTGAAATCAGCCCAGCCAACCTTCATATGTGACCCCCCCCTTTATTTTTTTTGATGTGTAATATATACAACTGCCTCAACTACCATCAGTCTCTCCGGTGGCCATACTTGTGTTTCCGATGACATGAACTGGGAGTGAGCAGCTTTCCCCACAGAAGCCACTGAATCTAGTACTACTTTGTGTCATGACAGACACTTAGAGAAAAGGGGCGTTAATTCTGCATCTTTGCATTTGAACAGTGAACAATTCTTCATAAACCCTGTATAGCTGAGAAGCTGTACTTGTTGAAGAAAGCCACCACCCTTCCAGATCTACTCTGTCCGGAAGCACATGGAAGGTGTTCTGTTGGAGAAATGAAACCCCGAGCAGAATCTTTGCTATTTTGTCACATTAGAGAATTTACATTCAATAAAACCAGGGGCCTCAGGATGGAGGTACAGCATCTGCTATGACAGTTTCTGTCTTACTTTTGTTTTTTGAGTTTTGTCTCTAATTAGTTTATGTTCCAATAAATCCTTAATACAACAACTGCTTTAAAAACAATTGAAAATGAAACAAAAAGAGTTTAAATTGCTTATGGCTTGTTTTGTATGGCTTCCAGGCATTTGAGCAATTTTGCTAACAAGTATCCTGTAACCTATTTCCAAAGGCCACTAGCAGATAATTATATTTGGTTAATTTACATACTTTTGGTTTATAATCCTAATTAGTTCTCCAACCAGTAGTCCCTAGGCAATATGTAGTCTTACCTCATTTTATTTGCCATCCCTAATGTGCAAGTTCTCTTCTTTTAATTTACAAAAAAATGCTGTTAGGTTTGGTTCAGGGCTTTCCCATTTCAGTGCACATCTAAACTGGGTGATTCCACGCTGATTTAAACCCTATTTGCAGATAAGTATTTTACATTTTTATAGATCTTATGTCTGGGAGACGTTCTGCAATTTAGGGAAACTGACCCGTTTGACACAGAGCCTATTTTTATTGCAAAGAATCAGGTCAAATTCTGCACCAACCTGTATTCAGGGTCTCCTGTTTACATCTCTGGTTTGTGGCAGAGGAAAAAGGCAAAGGATGGGGACTGAGGTGTTGGTCTGTAACGTCTTGTAATGGTGCTACAGCAAAAGCAGACATGGGGTGTGTGACAGCCGGAATGAATAACGGCTACGTGAGAGCCTCCGGGGAGCTGCGCTCACTGGCTCTGTAAGAGGCTCTGGCAAAACCTCTCAGGCTGCCTGGCAATTGCGTGTTCCCCTGTTGGGTATTTAGGATCTCTCCCTGGGTACATATTGTTATGGGCTCAGTTATCACCCAAGCTTGAGATTGCCCTCAGTGAAGTGGCTGAGGAGGAAGTGAAAAGGAGGAGGATGGAAATAAAGATTTATACTTTCAGTTGAGCAACACTCCCTTTAGCTCCTTCCAGGGTTAAATGAACTTAAAAAAACCAAACCCTTGGAATGAGCCTCCCCAGCGGAAGGAGCACACCTCCCAGTGCTGATCCCTGAGCAACTGGGGTTGAAGTTTCGAGTGTCCAGCCAAGGTGAACACACCACATTGAGTCAGCCTCTTGCTGTGGGACTGGCCCCTGTGCCAGGCTGAGGATAGCTCCGTTGCTCTGCAGGGCTGTGCAGGAGTTGGTGGAGAGCGCTGGGTTTTGGATAAAGCCTGTAGTAAGACAGGAGACACAATCTCCACTGTTGCATGGAGAATTCTTGCACAAGGTGTTCTGTAGGCAACTAGAACAACAATTTCTGTTGTTTTCTTTTAAGCACTGGGGTATGTACTATAATGCAATTTTTAGAAAAGTTGTTGGATGCAATGTTTCCTTCCTCTTAGGCATGAAAGGCTGCTTTTTAGTCTGATTCGTTTTACTGTAATGAGGTCAGGTTTGGAATAACATTGTGGTAATTTCCAATGTTTCCTTGAAAGCATTAAAAAGACCCAAAATCTCCCTTTTCAACAGCGCATTAAGTACTTCGATAAGGCAATGAAAAAGGATGTGTGATAAGATAACTGAGAAAGGAAAAGGAAAATCTGCAGTTTGCAAAGCTCTTGCCTGGATTTCCAGGGTAACTGATGGATTCTGTGAACTGATGCTCGTTAATAAATCATAATACTAAAGGAGAGAGGTGATTTTAACTGACCAAAATAACAAATGCTTACTGAGGAAAAACTCAAAGATGTGAGAATAATTCTTGGCCAATAATTTTATTTCAGCATGTTAAAGAATGTAAATTTTATACTGTTGATGCTTTGGTGTAATTTCTACACATCACACTTGAATTCCTAAAAATGTTTCTGCTGTTACACACACACACATACAATGCTCAGCATTTATATACTGATGCCTAAAGGAACCGTTACCTGTGAAGTTCCAAAGGAGCCTATTTTTGAGGAACACCGTGATGATAACTCTTCCTCATTAGAGCACTTCAAATCTTACTCTAGTATTTCCAGGTAGACTAAAGATGGGTTAAATGTCTTTTCAGGCCTGGTTTAAGGACTGTGATTCCACACTAATCGTAGCTCTTGCCTGTGCATCTGAATTTCTGAAGTTTAGGAGAGGCAGTATTTTGCTATGGCTCTCACACCTGCAACTGGGATGAACAGAACACGAACTCAGAGTAAAGCAGATTTGAGACAGAGATAGCAAGCGTCTTCTGTTGAAGGCAGTGCGTTGTGAAAATCGTGTATTTTTCCTACTGTATGACTTGTGATGTAATGGCTGGTAGCATGTCAGGTGAAATCCTAGCTCTAACAAAGTCAATAGAAAATTTTTCACAGACTAGAGTAGGACTAGTACTTTATCCCAAAGGAAAATAGCGTTTGAAGATAAATTTACAGAGGCTTATTGACATGAGTGCCAGATTTCAAGGGGCAGTGACAATTTACATGGGCTGAAGATGCATTTTCAGGTCTGTAAAAGAGTTTACTGTGCAATACGGTGGACATACATTCAGTGCTAATTCAGTGCTAGTCCATAAAGGGAGTGGAAAAAACCTTGAACAAATCTGTTGTTTACTTCTTGATAATAGACAAAATAGGCACTGATAAACTGTTAATCTCTCCCCTTCCAAATTTACACTTCTGTCATTAAGATTATAATTTTTGCTCTGTACAGTTAAGACAGATGAGTCCAGAACAAAAACTTAGAAGGGTTTGGGAGCAAGACTTCTGTGGGGGCAAAGGAAAAGGGATGGAGAATCTGGGAGCTATTCATAATGTGTCTATGTTACTTAATGCAGCAGAACATTCCAATTTGTATCTGACTTCTTAATTAGAAATAGAAAACAAGAAAAGGAGTGTAATACTTCTTTGACATTTAGTTTTTGTCTTTTTTACAATCTCTTTTAATTTATATATGCTTTTATTTACATATTATCTGTTTTTAATGCAAACCTGCACTGAAGGTTGCAGGTGGGTTTTATATACCACTAAGAAACCACGAAACAAAGCAGAACAGGAGAGTAGAAGTCCTATTTCTTTCTCACTTACAGGTCATCTTAAATGCCTTGTGAGTTGAAGATACGCGTTGCTTGATTCTACCCTTGATATTCCTTGTACTTCTGTCTTGCCTCTTCCCTCCATCTCTCCTTCCCTCAAGAAAACCTCAATCCAAATTCCCCCCAAAGTCAGGATGCAGATTATTCTGTTAGGTTTGACTCCCGTAGGCTGTCCTGGCGTTCCTGCAGCACATGAGTTACGCTCCAGGAAAGAATACTCTGCGTGGTGAAACCAGAAGGCAGTCAAAAGAATTTAAAATAGTTTGAAATATAAAACAATAATTTATTTTACTTCATTTTACTTGTTAACGTTTGTAGCTAATGATGATTTCATGAAACTGCTTTTATAATTCAATACATTCAAATCTCTAAAGCAAACAGTTACTACCATGGGCCTTTCAAATTCCACAAACTGTCTTATATAAACAATTAGCTGTACATGCACATTTTTTCAATAGGTTGCAACATTTGCAAACATGCTCTAAAATCCTTTAAAGCTTCAGTATAGTGTACTTTGCTTCAGGCTTTTCAGATGAAACCTATGTGCTTTCTTCAGAAACCTTAAAAAGAAAAATGTTTAAATGTTGAGCATAATTCTAAAAACTGCTGTTTGATAAATGTTAAATATTACACGAGAATGACTCTAATTCTGAGTTTAAACCTTGAGCTAAATATTGATAAACAGCACTCTGTGTAGAAGTGAACAACAGCAAAATAATATCACAAAATATGGTTTCACAAAAAATACGTATGTGCAGTTGCTCTTGTGGGTTTCTTGCATTTTTTTTAGATAAAGAAAAGCATGGGTACTTTTTAATATGAATATAGTTTAAGCAAATTACCTGTGTAAGTATGGTTAATACATTTCTGATATTTAAACACTTCATGTAAAAGGTAACAAGTAAAAAAGTACAATCAGTATTCCAAAAAGCACTGCTAATATTGCCTTTGAAGGAGATGGGCAAGCTTCCTCTCCACTTCATAACGGAGAGCCTGGCACCCACAGTTGTAGAGTTCAGTATTTGAACCATAAACTTGATGACTGTATCTTATATACAAAAATCTTGCCACATTGAACGAGGCATTGATTTCTACCCCAATGGTAGTGTTTTATGTACATAATTTAGCAATGGCGATTATACAGTAGTCACTGACAGGAAGGAATTGTACACCCGTGTGCCATCTGGTGACTTTGTTCCATGGGTTAGCAGTTCTTGGATTGTCATCCAATTGTCAAATATTTTTTTATTTCTCTTCTTCATCATTTTTTTGTGGCTCAGTTCAATGATGTTCATCTCTTTCTTTTCTTCTGCACCTTGCTGTTCCTTTAAGCAATCTAACCTGCTCTGCATCATGAACTCGCGCCGCCTCCTCTGCTCCTTTGCTTTCACCAAATGCTGCTTCCGCTCTTCCTTGCTCCAGTAACGACCCATCTTCATTTCACTTATGGCATCATCATCTGTCGTCATACCACTGCGCTCCTCCTTAATCTTTATGGCACGTTCTCTCAGCAGCCTGTCCCTGACCGGCCTCTTCGTAATGTAGCGCGTCCCATCGCTTCTGACCTTGACTTTCCACTCCATTCTTGGTTCGCTCTGGCTTGAGTTAAAGTCCTTGCACATACTCACCAGGCTCATTTGGCTCTGTGCGTACTCCACCGCTGATTTCTGTTGGATCAGCTGCATGTAGCTCTGATAGTGCTGTGCGTGGGCAGGAATATGAGCATGCTTGTATGGAGAGTGATGGTACGGGGAGACGTAGGAACCAGAAGGCTTTTGACCATGAGTAGGGCTTTTGCTTCCATCACTGGCTTTTCTCTCCTTGCTTTCCAGCTGCTTGCCAAGGTCAGGATCTTTAGCAGAGGCATGGCATTTACCAGTGCTGGATTCATGACTTTCTGAGCCAGCAAATAAATTCTTTTGGGAGACATTATATGCCACTGCCCCCTCATTACCTTGACAGTTAATGCCTTCTGCAGTTCTGCGCAGCGAATTGTCAGGGGAGATCTCCAGCGTGAGCGGTGTGCTTCGGCAGCTTTCGCCTGTGTTATACGCACTCGAACTATCCTTGTCAGACTTCTCGGGGAGCTCCGTAATGTCTGAGAGCTCATGCCTGCGAACATCGATGCTTGTGTTATAGTTGCGGAACCCGCTATTATGTAGCATCCAGGGCTCCCGGTACTGATCTTTCAGCTGCTGCATTTTATGAGCTCTCACGATATTCAGGCACTCTAGCTCGATATTGCGCAGCTCCTCGTTCAGCATCTCCAGCTCTCTGTCAACACTTTCTTGGTCGCTTTTGCTCATATCCAGCGTGCTGTTATGATAATACAAACTGTAGGGGTTGGCAGACTTCACCTGGCACTTCAGTTCCAGCAGTTCCCGGAATCGCTCACATTCGTCTACGGGGATGCCGAGGAAGTCGACATCTGTGCAGTCAGCTGAGATAAACGACTCATTGCTGAACTGCATATCGCCACTTCCGAGGGTGTCGTGACTGTACGTCAGCTTCTTCTGGCTCCCCAAAGTGTTGGAGGAGGTGGTGTGATCATCGGCATTGTTCTCCTGCTCGGAGCTCTCATCGTTGCGAGTGCTGTCATCTGTGCGCCCCACGCCACTGTCCTTCTCGTGCTGGTTAGATAAAATAGTGGCCGTATCTGTGGTACCTCCATCCTCCTCATGCTTCTTCTAACAGCAAAAACCGAGAGATGGAAAGAGAAATTAGTGCAAGGACATAAAATATTTCAGGGTCTTTATTTTTTAATAGTTTTCTTAATCTGTCACTTGTTATGCTTTCTGCATCTTTGTCTTTTACTTGTATGGAAAGAATATTATTAAGAACTTGTAGAATTGGTGAACAAAACCACAGCCTGCTGTGGGTGGCTTTTTCAGAAGAACCCTGAGGTCTGCTTTTCAGTTATATAGCAAACACAGTAGAAGTCACATTTTCAAAATGTTTCTTCTCCCACTTAAGGGCACAAAAGTATCCAGTTCAACTGTGGTGCCAAAGTGAGAGTCTGTCTCTTCAAAAAATGTGGATGCCACAAAGGATGCAGAGTTTTAGAAAACTCTAGAAAAAATACTCTAGACAAAAATAGAAAAACTACTCATGAACTTGTATGATTGCATTGATCATGGCAGCATGTGCCTTTCTCCCCATATATAGACCTTATGTCACTCAGTTGCCAGAGTTCTCCATTTGGATTTTAAGGGTTTGGGAAGCAGGCTGTTTTCAGTAGGTTCATGCCTATCCAACAGGAAATTTTATAAGTTAGCTCTCTGCCTGCTATATCTACCGTACACCTCCCTTGGACTTCTCTCAGTGACTACAGCCAGAACAGTGGATTTATAAGAACTGTGATCATGTTGTAAGGGGCAAAAATAAAAAAAAAAAAGGTAACATTTTAATAAAAATATTTTGGTCCCTGAGATCAAGTTTGTGGATAGTCTTGTAATATCTTGATTTTACAGAAAATCCTTTTGCCTTGATCGTCATTCGAGACACTAAGTGTATTCAGTCAAGCTCAATATTGGAATATTGAGTGCAATGTGAAGTTTTGACACCATCGCACAACAGAACGGCAGTACCTGCTGAAGCATGCTGGCAGTAAATTGCATTGCCTGGTGGTGCTGTTCCTCCAACATGTCCATGTGCAAGTCATCCAGAAAATCATTTCTGTCATCATCCATCCATCCTTCATCCAGCTATGTGAAAAGGGAGAGAAAACCCAAACCAAATGTTGTCAAAGGAATGAAGAGTGACATAAATTATGTTCGTTCTTTGTGAAAAGCGATTGGGAAATCTTAGGAGAGTCTCTCCCATGTCCTGGGAAGGAGCACGCATCTCCTTGTGCTAAGTGTGGGTATTGACTCTCCTGCCACCACCTCCAGCAGCATGGTTTTATCTTCAACAGCCCTTTATATATGAAACAAACACAGCCTTTTCATCCATGGAAATACTTCTAAGAGTTGGGGCTGTTTGGCTGTTTTGGTTTGTGTGCGACTTGATTAGGATGTATAAAAACACCCAAAAGCCCAAAGCTTGAACACATCACTGGCGAGGCAGCATCGAGGGCCAGAGGGAAAAATGCTGGCTAGGGGTCTGTAAGACTTTTTTACTCCCAGCCTTGATTATCCCCAAGGGAAAGATCAGAAACATGTAGGCGAACAGGCTGGTCATGAGCCTCACCCCATGTCTGCAGGTGCTTGGCAAGGGATGCTCTCGAAGCACCAGGAGCAGAGAGAGATCAAACAGTAGTGCTCTTGGCTGTTTGTTCAACATCTTTGTTGTGCTAATCCCTGCTCTACAAAGGGATCTGGTGCAGCCTTTCCCTACAGCTGAGGATGCCTCTTGACAGTATTTAACTACATTAAGAGATGGTGTATAAAGGGCTAAATAATAGTTGTTTTAATGAATGAATAATCAATAGCTATAGGAATGAGAGTTCAGTATGTTCTTCAAAGTTATGGCTTGAAACCATCCATAATACCTAGCACTGATGTTTGTAACAGCATTACAGCATATATAAATCCCTGAACGTCTTATAAATTAAACTTTAATATACAATATATATGTAAGTACTGTGATTGCTGAATTCCATTATTTTAGACCATATATATATGTCCAGTCAAACTATATAATACAGTTTTAGGTAGATCTGGTAGATTTAAGTACCTTAAAATTCTTCAAAAGATACTAACTGCTTTCTACAAAACAGCAACTCATTTAAGTAAGACTTGAGAGGGGTTTTTTGTTTTTGCTACAGTACCTGAATTTCTGGTCTTGCAACAAGTAAGGAGATATTCTTGCTCTCTTCACTGGTGAGTAGTGCCACAGCTTCTTCTCGGTTCTGCACCTCTATGCCATTGATCTTTAAAGAAAAGAGCAGCGGAATTAAATCCCTTTGTAGGGATACTTAAACGCAGCTGAGATGAGCTCTAGGGAACTGCGTGGCTGGATAGACACCAGCGCAGCACAGGCCAGGCATAGTCCCTGTTCAGATAAGGGTTGGGCAAGCGTTGGTTTGGAGATGTGAAGCTATTCCATACCTCTGCACACGACATGCAGAGCATTGTTATGAGGACAGGAGCTGGAGAAGGAATGGGAACATCCCTGTGTGGGACAGGTGAGGCTCTGGATGCTGCTCCCAGAGACTGAATTGGATGTGGACCTCTATTTCTGTTAGTGTCTGTAGAAGGTAGACCCTTTCTGAGAGAGCTGCTGTGGTGTAGGATTTTTGTGCTTGGGAGACAACTCATTCTGTCACATGGCAGTGGGTGCTCAGCCTGCTGAACGAGTACTGACATCCCTGTGAGGAAATAGGGCTGCCCCAGGAGATTCTGCAAAGAGGAATAATTACTTGGGCCAAAATAGAGGGTTTCTGTGGTAAAAGGAAGACTTAAAAGTGGAAGCATATCAGAATATGTGCTGGGAAGAGATGACATCTGCTGACAAAACACTTAGCCTGCAGAGTAGGGCCAACATAGGGCTTTATCGCTTTATGTGGCCAGGACTGTCAAAACTTGACTGAGATATGTCAGAGGAAAGGGAAATAGCCTCAAAAAGTTAAAAGGAAGCCTATGAATACTAGTCTGAAGGGAATGATTTGTGAAAATTATACTGAAATAAAGACATCGCAGTAGATTATAGTGTATTAGCAGACTTAAAACCATTTACACACATACCTGAATAATGCGATCCCCTTCTCGGAGTCGACCGTCTTTTGCAGCAATACTGTTGGGGTCAATCTACAAAATAAAAGAACTGTGAGCGCTTTGGAGGTTTGAGAGCTCAGAAACCCAGACTTGGTGATATGACTGATGCCGGAGGCCAGTTTGTCCATCATTGCTGCTGTATCTGTGGCTGTTATATCTCGCTTAGTGATTGCAGGACTTTTCCTTGCTTATGTCAGACAAAGTGAAATGCAGATTAAAATGATCAAGTCAAAACAAAAACATTTCTTCCTGAGATGTGTCTTCAGAGAATGTAGGTTTATCTTGTTTGCATGATATCGAGTTACCTCATCATTTAACGTTTTGCTTTACAACACAGTGCTCTGATTAGAACCATTTTTTTTGCAAACAGAACAGGAAGGATTATGTCCTAAGTGATACATTTTAATGGAAGATTTCAGATTTAGTTATGAGTTTCTTTCCCCAAACTGCTGCTACTAATTTGAAATGGATCTATGTGATGAAAAAATTATGTATAAAATGCTACTTATTTCATGAAAGGGGGGAAAAGAGAGATAAACAGGCCCCAAATCTTTGCAAATAAAAATGTGTGGGTTTTTTTATTTATTTATATTTTTTCCTGGAATAATTGAGAGCAAAAATTAAAGAGAGGGTATACTAGAAATACTTTGAAAACATAATCTGAAATTGACTGCTGAGACTGTGTTAGGGGAAAAATGAACCCTAAATGTTAATATAACAAAGTTTGACTTCAATGGATGCAGGATTTCACTCAGTTTGGAGAAAAGGAAAAATAATTAGATTTCTTCCAATTACTGCATTCTGGCTGTTTTTTGAATGTGGTACAAACAGAAGATGAATGTCTTAAATGCCCAACACTGCAGTTTAGAAGACAAATTGTATCTTATGGAAATCAGCTCAATCTTACCTCACTCACATAAATACCCATGTCATCTTCATCATCCGTTCTGTAACATACAGTAAGGCCAAGCTTGTCCTGGCTGTTCACTCTATGTAAATCTACTTCCTGAGGTTTAAAAAAAAAGAAAAAGGAAAAAAAAAAGCGTTCTCAGACATGGCGAGACACTGGTGACTGATGGAAGCAATTTTTCAAATACAATGAAAATATTTTGCTTAAGTGATATAGTGGATCTCTTTTCATTTCACTTGTAGACGAGGTTAACTTACTGAGCAAAACGTGATTATATGCAGACAATCAATACCTGGGGCATTTTTGACCCTTCAATCAATATGAAGTCATTTTGAAAACAGACCTTTTATTGATCTTAAAGAAGAAAAATTACCTATATTTCATGTAGTGGTAAGTCTTCAAATGCTGAAATACTTATAAAGCATGATTTCAATATTTGCCACAGCTGATATATATTTCCTTATAAGCAGGGAAGTTTTCTGGCTTTTCAGAGAAAAATATAATACTCTATTACATTAACTTCTGTAATTTTCATGAAATGATGTAATAAATTTCTCAAAAGTGAGACTGAAAATCAATATATTGTCAGCAAAGCATTCAGTATTGGTAATAGAAATATAATAAGCACTTTGGTAACTTGCAAGGGTTTGGTTGCGGCAAGTTATGGTTTATGATTCTAGCGCTCTTTGGTGGTCTTGTTAGTCTTGGAGACTTTTAAGCCATCTTAAAAATCTGTGTTCTTCCTCTGTGCTTTTTTGCCACAAGGTTTTCATGTGGGTTATTTTTTTTCCTCCATTTGTTCTGCTGCTCTGTGACAGTGGTTGGTATATAAAGGGTTGTAAAATCCGCGGAGATGCCCGGGAGCTGTGGGATACCCCTGGCTGGTGCGCAGTCTGTGTAACCATCCAGGGAGCATCTCTCAGCTCTGCCTTCTCGCTTCCGAGGGGCATTCCGGGAGCTAAGGAACCGTGGAGTGCCTAATGCCTTAACCAGCTGATTGCAACTGCTGTGTCAGTCCTGAGGATGCTGCCGCAGGGAGGAAGGGTGTTTCTTCATAGGTAGAGGTGTAATAGTAATGGAAGGTCCCACTTCTCTGCAGCTAACGCCAGGCAGGATGGAGGTGGTGGCTGTGGGGCTCAAGCCCCATTGCTGCAAAGGGAAAGAGCGGGACCAGGCAGAGGGGACAAAGGGACACAGACTGGGAAAGAGGGCACAGCCTGTGTGGGATATGAGGGCTGTCCCAGCACAAGGGCAGAGCTTGCATCCATCCGTTCCAGGGGAAAGTCCTGATAACACAGCTCATTATTTCTGACTGTCTCTCTGTTTTGACCTGCGCTGTGCCATTTGTAAGGGGCAAGACAATAAAACAAGCTGATATGAATAATTTATTGGCATGTCTAGATGACAGCTGCCAAGATCAGCAATCTCATGTTATTTACTTGTCAACATGTGTAATTTCTTTTTTTTTTTTTTAAAAAGACGCATAGCTGTAAACGTCCGTGACATTTCAGATGGTATTTAAATGGCTTCAATCAATAGTATCCATGGTAAACTGCTGCTCTTTTTCTCCCTCTTTTGTTACTTAAAGGTTTGAACACAATGCTTTAATAGTGGGGATTTTTCGGATTTCTAAAGCTTTTGGGGCTTTCTAGAGAGGAGCTGGAAATTCGTCAGAAGAAAAGATGAGACAGTGGATTCGATTCTGATCTCATTTGATCCTTGGGAACGCTGCTGCAGTCAATGCGCTTATTCTGCATTTAATCATGGTGCGAACTGGGGACGAGGTGGGAATTTGTATATTGGGCCTAATCCAGGCCTCGAATGGTTCCCGTATTTCCTGCATACTTTAACAAAAAGATTCCATGTCTTGAGGAAAGATTTTATATAGTTTACTCATTTGAAAATGTGGCAATGAAACGGTGGCAAGAAACTAGTGCCGTAGCTCATTACGCTGTTTGTCATGCTGGTAGTGAAAATTTACATATATGTTAAAATTTATATATAATGTTAAAAAAACCCCCACAAAAATAACAACAAAAAAAGCACAGTGACTTTGGCCATTATTTAAATACATCCTATGTGACCATAAACATTTGCCAGCACCTTTTGGAGCGGAAGGAGAGGAGGGAACAAACAATTGGTTTCATTCTTACCTGCTGCCTGTTGTGAATAACAATAGGTGCTTTTCCAACAGTATATAACTATGAATTGTATTATTATCATTAAAAAATAAGGATGGGTTTACATTTAAAATGCCCCTGTGATATATTAGAAGGTAATAAGTCACCTGGTAAATTCAACATTTTATATTTTAAAAGGAAACCGGATATATATATTGTTTAAAAACGCGCCCACAAATAAGGCAGCAAAAAGCTAAACAAAACAAAAAATTCTTAGAGCAGGTGTTTAGAACCTGAATTTTTATGAGTAATTAGTTGACAGACTTTTACCCTTGGGTACAATCCCTTTAGTCCTTGGTAGGAAAAGAATAAGTGGGTTTGAAGCTACCCAAGTATGATAATTTTGTGTACTTAAAGATAGGAACAGCTGCTTTCTGTGTGTCTTTGCATCAGTAAAGTTTTAATATAATCATAAAGGTTTGAAATATTTGAGAGATAAAAGTGTGCAATTCCAGTTGGAGTTGAAGAACCAACCCCAGAGTCTTCAAAGCAAAGATTATTTCCCATGTTTGGAGTAGAGTCTGTATAATGCCCAGACACATGAAAGGGAAAAACAGAAGAGAAAATTGGCACCGGCAAGTACGGATACACAGTACCTTCAGTAATTGTACCAGGAATTAATTAAACTCTAGGAATTAATATGGACCTAGAGAACTTGGAAGCTGTAAGTTCACATGCTTGCAGTGCCACTGGGCTTGCTGTTTCTTACTCCTCTGTCTTCAGTGTTGCAGCTCTGGAGAGTCCAAGGGCCTGATCCTGTGAACCCAGTCCAGGGACCCTGCCAGACACCAGCTCTGTCTGAGTAGTCTGGTGTCTTAAGATGCGAGCATATTCAGTGCTCACCTGGGGCTCAGATACTATTGCCGTGAACTCTATGTAAAATAATATGAAGCGTATCAGCCACCTCCGCTGCAGGAGGGAGGCACTAGAGCCATTCAACACCTGCGCTAGATCTGCAGAAATGGGTTAGCAGAGAATGGGGGTAAGTGTTGGGGCTGCGTTATTATCATAAATGGAAAAATCTCCTATATGATATAACTTTTACACACATGCAGATAATTAAAATCTGCTTCTTCAGATCAGGTAGAAGTGACATTTTGAGAGATGTTCCAGAGAAGTTTTTGTATGCTATTTCAAAACAGCGTCTGCACAAGAGAACTGTCTGAAAGATTATTGGCTCCACATCAAATGTAGAGCCAAGAAGGGCTCAGAGAGATAGTTAACCGAAATCCATATGGCATTTGTAACAAGACAAGAAGAAGGGAACATGCACTATGACATTATACCTGCAACCGCTCATAATAATGAATTAGGAGTAAGTGATAATAGTAAATTAACCTCTCTAAGCTCAGAAGATCCTTCGTTTGCAACAGATTATTGAATTATTGTACTGCTGATCTAAAATTACGGCCTGCCTGCAAATTTATAAAAATCAAAGTCCTGTCTCTAACAAGACAGAAATGAGCAGTAGAAATCTGAAATGAGAGGACAATGATGGGTAAAAAAAAAGTTCAAACATTCAGAAAGCATTATCCAGAGCTTGCATAGTAAGTACTCTGTCCTTTTGTCTCTCTCTGTAAAAAGTGGTGGGTTTCTTTCTCTGCTGACTTCTAAGGTACGTGATGAGCAGGGCCCGCTTTTTTGCTACTCCATTAATAGGTTTCACCTAGAAAAGAATATCAGTGAAATAAATATAAAAGAACCACTTCCTTTTATGCTGTTTGAGGCCTTCTTAGCACCTTTTGGCAACTGACCCTGGTACAGCAGGAGGAAAAATGTTGTTCTTGCTGTCTTGAAGCTAAAGAAAGTTATCTTTGCATTTGTCTTTTCACATAAATGTGGTTTTCAACATAGGCAAAAAGCAAAAACCCCACCCCTCCACTTTTCAGAGAAGAGAATTTTATAAAACAGGTTTTCTTTCCAAAATTCTTTGCCCTAGAGAATAAGTAAAAATCTACCTGGAGGTTTCTGTGCCAGCCCAGCTGCATGATGGTAATTCTGTGATGGACCACAGAGGCTGGACTAGCTTAACTCCTCTGTGGTTCTGGGGAAGGTTGGAGAAAAGTGCATCTCACCCTGCTGAAAAGGGGCTTAGGATGCCTAAGTAAGGTAACTTGAAGGATGCCCAGGCTCTTTGCCAAGCAGGTGGCCAATGGTCCATGATTAAGACCTTCCTCATGCAGTAAGAGGTGGTAAGGCCAGGTTGGAATCCTCCAGAACACTAAGGGAGGACACACTTTCAGCATCAGCTGGTCGGCAAGTTGAAATGTTTTACCATTTTTGGATTTGTTCCAAATGAAGAATATACAAACACTTGTCTTAGAAAGTACAGTTGTGAAGCTGAAGGAAGATGCTGCTTCTTAAACTTTTATATATTCAGTTGCTGCCTGAGCAGGACTGCTAGGCCTGAAGTCTTTTGTATTCAGAGACATAGGAATGCCTTGAGAAGCCCCTGATCAGTGCAACTTCCTGCAGAGCAGGAGTTTTCATGGAAAAGAAATATATTCACATAAAGATGCTTTCAAATGCTTTACACCCAGGATGAAATAAAAATTGCAGAGTGCCTGTGATGGAGCCAGCTGATTCCCATGTTCAGTTAGTTGCCTCTCGCCTCCTCCCCTCCCTTGCAAATAGATTATTGGAGAAGTAAAAGAAAACTTTCAACCAAAGTAGCAAAGTAAAGGGGAGAGCTCGAAACCCTGGCACTCAGCTTTTATTTACGGTTTCCTCAAAGCAGTGAAGTATTAATTTCAAATTTTGAAGCATGGCTTTTGGTGCTGAGTGTGTTCATTTTTTGCTGATCAGCTGTTGGGGTTTCACACCAGGAAGACAGTGTGAGCTGTGTGCTGGGAGGGCAGAAATCCATTTGAATGAATTTGTTGTCCTTCAGCCTTTTGACGTGAAGGCTTCATTTCTATCCGAGACTGAGTGAGAGTATCAGAAGGGAGATTTCTTAGCAGTTAGCAAAGATTTCATGTAGTTTTTCATCTCCAAGCTGTACTTAGTCTCAATTCAGCTGAGTTCAGTTCAGTTCTCTACTCAGAAAGAAAACAAGTCCTACATACAAGTTGCATATCGGAAAGGGTAAAGACAGAAGGTCAAATGCGAGAGAACAAGCCCCCTTTTTGATGTAGAATGTTCTCCTTTGTAATCTGAGAAAATTAACACTGAGAAAGCCCTCACTCGGGCTGTGTGTCTGACAGCTGGCCAGACTTGTTTGAATAAACATATTAACGCCTAACGCTGCTGGGGAATCCTGGAGTGACATTATTCGTCCTTTATGAACCTGAAATGACTTCTGGCTGGGCCTCTGTGAAGAACGAATGTACTCTTAATTTATTATAAAATAGTAGTTCAGGATTTAGTCCCTCTTTCCTTGTGGCATGTAAACTTCAAAAGAAAAGAAACGACATTTATTTATTTTTGTAGTAGGGAATATATGGCAGTTACCTCTGAGTCATCAATTTTAAGATAAACGTTGAGAGATAAAACTGAGAACACAATTTTGGCGTCTTGGCAATACAGCCAGCATAAATTCCTTGCTACAGATATTTACATTAGACGCTTGTTGTGAACTTAGGTATTTCACTCTTTTTGTCTTGTTTACTCGTTACAAATCACTAACCAGTCAGTTACAGACCATAAAAGTTTAGATGAGGAGCTTCTGATTTAAATTCAAAGCACATTTTATGGACATAGAAGCCCAGAAGGCTGACTTGATGGCTTTCTTACTTTAGACGTTCCTGCTGCAGTCAATGAAACGGTGCCTTTGTGGTCTTTTAAAACATATCTATCAAAAGGCAAACAAAAAAGCAACTAGCCAGTTGAGTCCCTGTTCGCACTTTGACCTTACCATTGATCATAGTCTCTACAATTTGAACAAGAATCTTTAGTGGTTTTTAAAAAATACTATTAGGCTACAGAGACTTTTCTAATGTTCATCTCCCCACGTTACTGAGCTGATCACCTTTTGCCATTAAGTACTATATCAATGTCAAAATTATTAATGCTGTGGTTTAAGGCGTATTAACGTCTGGCTACTGAAGTGCACGTGTTTAAACTGTTTTCGGCTCAACTGGTTGACCTTCTAATGGAAGCAATATAATTTATCCACAGTATTAGATTTCCTAAAAGATAGATTTTGAAAAGACACTGCCAGAAAATACTAATTTGTTCTATAATTTTCCCTTAAGACTGAAATCTATATGGTACTTGGTTTTATTTAAGGAAAAAAAAAAAAAAAGCACTTGTTTGAAAAGTAAGGCCTTGAAGTCTGCTAAACAGCATTTGTTTTACTGGCACTTTGATTTTATCCTGACTTTGATTTGCGTTTGTATGCAGAGATGAATTACTACCAGATCTGCAGAATTTGAGAACAGCTTGCAAACTTTTTATGGGGTTTTAGTCCTTGATCCTGCAAACATTTTTATAGAAAGGAACAACTTTGTGCTCATAGAACCCTGCTCCCACTGAAGCTGTTGATAAATCTACCACTCATTTAAACAGAGCTACAGAGAGGTCAGCATCGCTTGCCTTAACAAATAAGCCTGAGGAGGAGCAGGATCTAAGAAATCAGAAGTGCAAGCAAGCTAAGAGTAAACTATTCGCTTACTAATAATCTTGAATGGATTAGCTGGATCAGACATCACTGGTGGTATTTAGAAATACTGAGGTAGTTTACTGCTATTTATTACAAATGCTTAAAAACACTTTGGTGGGTCAGTATTGCTTAAGTATCTTGCAGAACGAAGTCCCACAATTGATACGCTGCACTCTGAATGGTTGGGAGCAGGTTATTAAAATTAAGAATGACAAAACTGAAGATGAACTTCTGATGGGATATACAAGTACTAAAACCACAAGTGATTTTTAAAGATTTGGCAGGAAAACAGACTTGCATACCTTCATGACTGCTTCAGCTTTTATTATCTATAATTTTATATGTATACATATGTAAATTTGCAGTAATGAAAAAGGGAGGAACAGCTTAGTATAGCGGCATATCTAATCTGGTCTTGTCTTGTAAACTTAAAATACTTCTAAATTATATGATCAAGAACATCTGCTTCTCAGCTGGGGAATATTTAAGGGAAACTCACACATTTTTACTGTGACTATGTGGAACAGGTCCTGCCACTCAGCAAACTTGCAAAGTCTTTCAGAAAGTCTAAATCAGCATAGTTATACAGAATTTAATTAATGGAATCAATGACTTCATTATTTATGTTAATTTGTTAGCCGAAGATCTGGCTCATCAGTCCATGGTGCATAGTTAAATACACTGCCAAAGGTATCAGTAAGGTTCGCAACCTGCAAAGTAACTAATGAGCAATGTTATTACAAATATCTGCTTTGAAATGTCTTCTCACTTTATATACAATATAAAGACTGTGAAACGCACGTGTTAAACTTTCAGTAAATTAAATAGTTACTAAAGACTAAGTACCTCTAATTCCAGCTCATCTCTGTCCATTTCTTGATGAATTCCTCCCATGTAGTCATTTGGGTCATAGTATTCATGGACTGATGGATGGCTGGAAAAAAAAAGGTATATTTTGGGACAGAACTTAGCATATGAATCTACTCCAAGCTTATAGCAAGTCATCATGACCATGATGGACTAACAACCAAACCAAGAAGTTGCATGTGGTTATAATTATATACATTATGCCATTTACACCAATAAATGTATTAGACGTGAATTACATTTATTATATGAAGAGTAAAACATTTGGCACCTGGTGATGAATGAGAGACTTGTAAAGAGTCTTAGCATTTATTAATGATTTTTCTCCAAATGTAAAGCTGACTTGGGTAAAAAATATACAGAGAGAGGAGTGGCAAAGTACGATAAGAGGTAGCCGGTGACAGCTAAGTGGGCAGGTATTTGCCAGGGTTCAAGATGAGAGGGAATACTAGATTATTTACTTGTGAGATCAGGTTATTTGGAGGTGTGCAAGTAAAATCATCCTTGCCTACTTGTTTGGTATTTTTAGTTTGCCTTTAAGACACAAAATTGTATCAAATTGCTAAGTATTATAAAAATAATTTGCCACTCAACTATTTAGATCAACAGGATTCTGTGCATAATGACTTTAATACTATTTAAATGTGCACCACTCTTCATATTGCCATTCGCTATTGGCATGCTGCTTTTTACAATTTGAGCTCTTGGCCACTTAGTTTCACTGTCTACACTTTGGAAGCTGTAAGCAGTGTAATGCTCTTATGATCACTTTTTTCTATGCTGGAATTTTATTTCGGCAATGAAAGTAAACTCTCTCTAATTCTCGGTTAACTAGATATATGTTTCTTTGTAAGTGAGAGGCTATTTATGTAACGGCATCTGCTAAGATACCCAAGTTGTTACATGCAGGCTAGATTCATTTGAATGGAATTTGTAGAAGTCACAGGAAGCATTAGGAAAAAATGGCTGTTTGCTTGCAGATGCTGGGTGACAGGACACTTGGCTGGCCACCTGACTGTCCTTGTACCCAGTGATTGCTGTGAGGCCACCTGTGTGGTTCTCACCAACGTCTACAGCTCAAAGTAAGGCCACTGATGATGCCAGCAGTTGGAATCTAATGATTAAGGGGCAATATGAAGGTACTTGATAGGACTGAGCTGGTATTATGCAGGCATGTTGCAACCTAAATAATTCATCATGCATTAATCTTTGCTGTTTTCCTAATGTAATTGGTTTTGCAGTTGGACTTCCAGTACTTTCAACTTTCTTGCAAACGTGTCTGGGGGTTTGCAGTGTAGTTCCTGTAGGAATAAGTGTGTCCTCTCCACAGTGCTCTAAGCCCTGTTGCTTTTTCATTGCAAACAAGCTCAAAGCTATAGCCTTTTGTCAAATGTTTCCGCTAAAACATGCAGCTGTGCTTGAATTTGCAGTAGGCTGGGAATAGGTGGCCATGCAGTAATATCCGATGGAACCATCTTTCAAGTAATCAGCACTGAGAGTCACGAAAGGAGCAGACGTTGCAGAGAGGAGCCCGGTTCCTGGCTGAATGTGAATGTTAGCATGCTGTGAAAGTCACTTAGGAGCAGTACAGGACCAGTGCCTGTTTGTAGTCAAACTCTATTTCTTAGGAGCGCTGACGGGGATGTTTGGAGAGGCGTGCTGAGGTATTTGTGTGCGACGGACGTCCACAGTTCGGGCGGTCGGTGAGGATTCCCCTTCTAGAGCTGCACAGACACCTGCACACCAGCACTGCCTCTCACCATGTGCAGGACCATCTCAAAACCAGATATTGCTATGGATTGACCAGACCACAGTCCCATACACAGCAACCAAGACGTTCAGAATCCTTTCTCTTCCTTTTTCCCTTGTGGAGATGCATGGCAAGATGACAGGCAATTTGCATGGGTTCCTTGGGGAGCCGTTTTCCTCTTGAACAGCGTGTGAGGGCGTGGTGTGTGTGTGCCAGGAGATAATTGTCATTTTTATTTGTAAGTACAAAAGCATCAAACTACCATTAACAATAATTAAAATTTGATTCTAAAACATCCATGACAGCACTGGTAAGTAATTTTAGTCCTAGAAAATAATTTATTTGAGTAACATCGCTACAGGGTTATAATAAAGTAATTAATACACTGGAACAGAATGTAGCAGCTCTTAGCATCACGCAATTTATGGCAGCCATAAAAAATAAAGTTAAAACATAAGCAACCTAAAGAGGCAGTGAGAGGAATTACAAGAAGCAATAACTTCATCCATCAAATGCCAGCAAAAAATGAGCTTTATGAGGCCATGTTGTGACTCAGTGGCATTACTCATGTGAATAATGCCTTGCTAGTGTGTAGAAAAAATGAAAATATTTTGAGTTATGGCTCAGTGGTGTATGAACCCTGGTTACATCTGGGAGTACAGGTTCACCAGCAAGTAAAGGTGAGTTTGGGAACTACTTCTAACATACCACATTAAGGAACGCAAGGATTTTCAAGGGCTTCGCAAACTGTTACTTACTCTTCAGGTAGGAGATATGGGTCCAGCACAGAGACGGGTGGAGTAGGCGAGCCCATCTTGCTCAGAGCCATGATGTGTTCAAAAGTGATATCTGTCTGCGTGCCCACATCTACCAGCTGGGACTCATGAGGGGGAGCGAAGACCTTGGTGCGTGGAGTTCTTCTCAGGACCTGCACCACAATGGGCTCCTTGGCTGTTTTGAATGCTTCCACTGCCTGCTCATGTGTTGCTTTAGATAAATCCTTCCCATTGACCTGCGGGGAAAAAAGCAAGCAAAGTGTTGAGAGAAACAGTCTGAAAGTTGAGGATATCTTTGTTGGTTTTGGCTATTAATATAAAAGTCTCAGCTTCCATCTAAAGGTACATACAGCAAGTATTAGGAACTACTTACGCGCTGTTATGCATCTCTCATTTTCCCCTTGCACTACAGTAACTTTACAAATCCTGTGCTCTGCTTTTTATTCTGATAGGTAGATTTCACTGAGCTCACTCTTTGAGCTAAAGTACAACCCAACATCCCACTTGTTTCTTGCAGATTAGAAATCTCTCAGCCCTTGTTCAAACAAAACAGGTCCTTGATTCTCCTGTCATTTTTTTAGTTTTTTGTTGTTTTTTTTATAAAATCTTTTAACCCTATTACTGAACAGAACTACTGGGACACAAGCTGAAATGACAATATTATGTATCTTTGTCTGATAAACAATTTTTCAGATTAAACATCATGGTGGTACCCATTCACTGCAATAAAAAACTAGCATTTTAGGGATGGGATCCCTATAATGGTATAAGGAATAGAATTACTAAGAAAAAAAAATATTGGTGCTTTTTCAAAATCACTTTTTGTCTGTGTAACTTGGCCATTTCCCACCTTCAGATCCGCCACCATCATCTCCTGGTTGAGTTATACAAAACAGAACTCCTTTACTAAACATGACTGAGAGACTCAACCCAGAACTACCAATACTCAACATGCCAGGCCACGGAAGGTGGGGGTCTTAGAATCATAGAATTGCCTAGGTTGGGAGGGACCTTTCAGATCATCTAGTCCAACCATCAACCTAACACTGACAAAAACCATCACTAAACCATGTCCCTCAGCACCACGTCTGCCCGGCTTTTAAATACCTCCAGGGATGGTGATTCCACCACTGCCCTGGGCAGCCTGTTCCAATGCTTGATAACCCCTTCAGGGTAAAAATTTTTCCTAATATCCATCCTAAACCTCCCCTGGTGCAATTTGAGGCCATTTCCTCTTGTCCTGTCGCCTGTTACTTGGGAGAAGAGACCGACCCCCCCTGGCTACACCCTCCTTTCAGGGAGTTGTAGAGAGCGAGGAGGTCTCCCCTCAGCCTCCTTTTCTCCAGGCTGAACACCCCCAGCTCCCTCAGCCGCTCCTCACGAGACTTGTGCTCCAGACCCCTCAGCAGCTTGCTTCCCCTTCTCTGGACACGCTCCCAATTTGAACACAGATCCCTCCTATGTCAAAGGAGCAGTGAAGTTCCTGTTCACAGCAGCAAAACCGAGATGAGGCGTTCAATTTTAGTACATGGTTCACAGTTTCAAATCTTTGGCAAGCAGAGGTATCCTGCCCGATCCAGAGAGACATCTTGAGCACTTCCAGCCCATTCTGGCTTTGTGTTTCACTCACGCTTAGCTTCCCTCCTCACATGGTTTCTAATAAATTCATCCATAAGTATCTAAGTCTACCCAGGGCCTGTGAAAGAGACGAGGTCATATTTGTCAGAATTTTTATAAAGCTGCAAAACCATAATTCTTATTTGGAGTTTTGGTTCATGAGAAATGTTAATGTTTCTGTCTGTCTCCGACTGTACAAATTGTAATTTTAAGGGAGCTAAACACAATGAACTGTGTGGAATGAACTGAAAAATGGTAACTGTGGTGAAAAGCCTGAATGTGTGCCCACTTCCTGCTGTTTCCAGCCCGAGATGGAGATTTCTTCTGAAATTCAGCCTGAGACATTTGCAAATCCAAAAGGTCTCTGGGATCATATGCAAAAAACTATGATATAGAAATAGTGGGAACCACTAATAACTCCAATAAGTTTTTATCCTATTTTAATCTACAAACTGTTGTCATTTTAATACAGACGAAAAGAAACAATTAGAAACAAGCTGCCCAGAGCAATGTGTTAGTGAAAGCTGTACAGTGAAATTAGGATCCTAAAGCAACATGCTGTCATATAATTGTTACCTTGTTCTTTGGACTGGGGCAAGTGTTGGCTGAGATGTAGAAATAAGCTTCATTTTGAGATCTGATGATGCCACTAGCATTGACAGTGAGGGCCCCTATCATAGCGGTCCTCCTCATCAAGGAGCGCACTTAGTTTATATATTTTCTTTATGAGTGATGTCTTACATTGCACTCCTTCCAGTCATGCAGCTATTGACTTGAAAAATTACATTATTGTATCAGAGGCATGAGTTGCACAGTGGAAACTGTTACCTTCTGCATGGAAGTGCATGGAAGAATAGCATATTTTTTTTCCAAGGCATAAAAATAATTAATTGCCTTGATTGGACATAGTTGCAATAGTGTCTAGCATCATGTATTAGTGGTTGCTGGTTATTTAAGCATTTTTGTACATATCTGAAATGTATACTGAGGTGGTGACTCTGCCACATGAGCTTCTTGAATATGATTTGCGAACTCTAAAATTTATGTCCAGATTCTGATATCTTCACTTGTATTGGATCGCACTTAGTTCGCACTGTGCTCTGCCATGTTTAATCCCATTAAAGTAGGTGGGGCAACTGAACGAGTGACATAATTCAGCGCAGTAACTGAATTTAGCCCGTACTTAACATATTGCCCACAGCAAAAAGCTGGGGTGATAACAAAGAGGGTTAACTCCAGCGCAGAATCGATTGAAAAGGCTAAATTCCTGCTGAATTACCTTGTGCACATAACACTTATTACGCTGTCATCTTTGGTTTATCTTAGAGAGGCGATGACACCAGGTTTTTTGTAAGCCAGCAGAGAATGGAAGGTGTTAGCAACACATTTACATTACACAAGCACTTGTATTGACCGCGATTGCTCACAGTAATGCATAGCATGTAAAGTTTGCCCTGGTCAAATTAAATATCATTAACTCGCCCAATTGAGCAGATTACTTTAAAACAATTTGTATAGCTGTAAAATTAAGTTCAGTATAATGTTTTCTCTGGAAAAAGGAAATGCTGATTATGGTTACAGTTTTATTATTTGCTGCAAATTAAATGTTGCACATTTTATTGTGTGCATCCTATTTTTTTTGTTTTGGTACAACTAAATCCAACAATGAAAAGAAAAGAAAAGAATTTAAATTGCAGAAAGCGTAGTGTTTTTCAGAAATGTGCTCAGCATAACTCTTGACCGGGAAACTTTTCATGTGAGCTGCTCTCTACATCTTTATGCTAAAAAACTGGTGAAAACATGCGAAGGATAACTTTCCAGTTTGTTCCCCAGTATTGTAATGAAATTGGGTTACAGACAGTTTAGCACAGGTCTGCATTTTAGTTTAGGTTCCTTAGGACATTTTATTTCTGCAAATCTGTGCACTGGCATCCTCTTTATACTTTCATATATATATACTTTAATACAAATCATGATTTCAAAGTCAGGTTGATACATGCAGGGAACAGGCAGTAGATTTGGTTTTTGGTTGGGACTCAGCATTCCCTAGGTTTGCCTGCTGCCCAGTGCCCTCTCTGGCAGCAGAACGGATACACGGAGTTTTTACAGATGCCCGTTCATCAGCGGCTTAACTGTAGATACTGGGCAGTGAGTCAGAGCAGTGAGGAGCACGTGCTCATCTTGTTCTGCTTCATTTGCTTCCAGGACAGCCCCAACGGAGGGGATGGAGAACACCCTGGGGCAGGGGTGTGAAAAGTGCTGTAAGTAACGGCATCATTATGCCGCTCTGCCAGAACATTTCATCTTCTGTTGCTGGGTCCGAGTCAGAATTGAGCATTTCATTGGGAATTTGTATTCAACAATCTCCACTTGGCCATTTCAGAATAGTAGGATTCTGCAGCGCATGGTAAATAAATAACTCTAAAAGGGAGTTTATATTTGATGTATATATGATTCTATATCATGGGTTTGATAAGATGGCAATGATTATAGTAAAACGAAAGCATAACTCACTGTACTGTTGTTATTATGGGTTTCTTAATGCACTGCTAAAATATGGTTGGGGATTTGGTCTGTAAAAGTTGATAATTCTATGAAATATGGCAGCATCCATATCATATTAGGCAAGCAATTCTCTGGACAGCAGATGTTCACACGAAGAATGGTTTCAGGGTCAGTCTGTGGATCTCTTACAAGAGACTGATTCCTGAACTCACACTGGGTGGAATCCTTTTAGCTCCGCAGTTTCTCTTTTGATCAGGAGTCTTGGCCAATGCGGTGCACTGCTGACCTATTATGGGTATTAAGAACGATATGGAACGATGGAATAATATGCAATGATGCAAAAATATGCTTTAAAGTGATTTATAGCAGGGAAACTACAATGTCTGAACCTGGCTCCTTAAAAGCCTGTGGTAAATACTGAGCAGTGAATAGTTTGTATTTACTTTTTTTTTTTATCATGCAAAAGAAAAATATACTGAGATGATCTCAATGGCCTGATTTCTGTTATCTCTGTAGAATTAGCACTCATGGATAATCTTGAGTCCTTCTGAAACTTCAGCAAATAGATCATATTGATTAAAATGTTAAGTTTCTCTCTGGAATATTTGTCACAATTGACAAACAATTATTCCCAGTGCTTCAAAGCCAATAAATATATCTGTACAGTTTCACTTTGTTAAAAAAAAAGTGGCTCTATAATCATAGACTTTATTCCTAATGCTGCTGAATTGTACTCAGCAAAATTCTTCCTTATAAATAGTTACAAGTGAAATAACTCAGAAAAAAAAAATCCATGCATATGAATGCTTCAGAAGACTGCCAAAACCTACAAATATGCATAATTTCTTAAGAACCTTACATGCCATGTGACAGAGACAATGGGATCTTTCATGGCACAAAGATGGATAAATTAACTTGTCTGAAATGTTGAAATGCTTAGCTTTTGGACCTTCTTTGCATTGGAAATATATTGAATATGGAGAAAGCTGTAGTTAAACTGAAGTGGATGTAGTTAAACTGAACTGAATGGACCTTGATGAAATTTGGGGTGGAGCCAGATAGTAGGCTTAGCAACTGCATGACACGCAGAGATAACTACTCTGAATTAAAACCCTACAGTAAATAAGAAATGGATGCTTGATTTTTTTTTAATAGAAATTATGTAGTGATTATGAAATAAAATAGTATTTGAGGCATTTTAATTTATAGTGTAGTGATTTATAATATACGCTGTACGTTATATTATTTTGCACAAAAGTAGGCTGCAGAGAGCACGCTACCCAAAATCTACACTGCAAAGGCAAGAAATCTATTGATAAACATGGCATAATCCTGTCTGGGAGGTCAGTGTCTCCTAGAAGTTTTCTTTTACTACTTGGAATGAAAATAAAATAGTCAGTGGAGCTTGATTTGATTCTCACTAGTCACAGGGAGTTTCGCCTTTGCAATGCCTCAGTTCAGTCTCTGACTGGAGCAGAGATGAGTCCAATAGCAAAGCAATATGTTATGAAGCCAAGCGTGCCATCAGCATTGAACTGGCGTGGCCAAACTCTGATAATGGAAAGGAAAATCCTGGCATGGTCAGTTAAGGTAAAATGTGATATATATTTGTAATTGAGAAAGAGATACGATGCAACAAGGTATAACAGGGGAGCTGTGACATAAATCCAAATGGAGGGTCCCATCAAACAAATAAATGGAAACGATGTCTTAAAGTCTCATTTCAGTCATGGGGCTTTCATTAATTCCTATTTCCAAGAAGTAAATGGTGAGAAAAATAAACAGGAATTACTAAAAAAAAAAAAAAAAAAAGATGACAATATATGCCGCATCTGGCTGAAGATGGCAGCAGCAGATGAACTTCGCCATTGAACCCTAAACATCAGGTGAAACTGCTGAAGAACAGCCCATGACAGTTAGGAGATGTGAAAAGAACAAATACAACCTGACTATACTTTAAGACCAAACTTCTAAAAGCTGTGAAGGCCAGAAAAGTTTGAGTGCTACCATGGAGATTAAAGAGTAAAAATTGGCAGTAGGATCTTGCTGGGTGTAGTCTTGGTAAGACCCAAGTGCATTCTTGAGTCTGTTTTCAAATCTCTCTTGCTTTCGTGGCTACTTACTAAGTAGCTTGTCGGCTGCAACGTGTTATGAACCTGCATCATCTCGGGTTGGATGCATATATATTATAGAGTATAGGATGCTACAGTACATGTGGCCACTAGAGAGGGAGAAAGAATGAATCAGTGATGGGCGACAACAAGAAAAGGAAGAAAACCAGGAAAACTACTCATGTCTTTTTAGGCTTGTGAAGAATTTGCACTACCAAGCTAAGCCATGACTTTCTATGTAATTTCCATACACTGCAAGTGTATAAAGTATTAGATGTAGAATGGCTTCTCTCTCTGTCAGAGCTGTGCGAGGCATTTGGCATCCCTCCTGTTGAAATCTCCTTCTTCCTCTATTAATTCTGGATATATGTCACAGTGAAATACCTTTGGTGAAGACAGATTTTTCTCACGTTGTTTTATACCATACACACATGCTTCTACTTTAACAGTTATTCTCCTGAGAGGTTTGGTATCCTCCAGCAATTCCTGAGCCAACTGCCACTGTTTAGATGCTGATTTCAGGCCAGATCTTCCCGAGCTGGGGAGGCTGGGAGGACTCTGAGGGTGGTAAGACAGTGGCCCAGGTTGCCCAGAGAAGCTGTGGCTGCCCCATCCCTGACAGTGTTTAAGGCCAGGTTGGACGGGGCTTGGAGCAAGCTGGTCTGGTGGGAGGTGTCCCTGCCCATGGCAGCGGGTTGGAACTAGATGGTCTTTGAAGGCCCCTTCCAACCCAAACCATTCCGTGATTCTGTGGCAAGGCTGCGCCTCCTGTGCAAGTCAATGGGAGTCTGCACCCATGACCGAGATGAGAATTGTACTCTCTTACTAGAAAACATGTTCTTATTTTTGTTTGAGGTACAAGGAAGATATTTTGATAAGATAGTACAAGTTGTGCTATTACGTAAATGTCATTTTATCAATGGCTGACGTCTAATTATTTAGCAAGGTGAGCTATTTACGTGTTTTATTTTTCTAGGTGGGTAGAGAAGACTAATTGCCACCTTGTTGATGGCAGACATAAATTGGGGGCTTTCAGTATATCAAAATGTGCCACTTGTTCACATAGACAAAATTTCCTCCTGGTTACCACCAGTTCTTATTTTCTTTTCCTTCTGATACAATGCTTTTGGAAAACCCAGCGTTTGTTCTTTCTCTTTCCCTGTGACAGCAGAATTTACACACCTGGGTTATTTACACAAGAAAGATGGTTCTCAAACGGATTCCCAGTTTCCCATTTGAGCCCTGCAGAGCTGGAGAGGCGATGCAGGGGAAACGGGACAGGGCCATGCTAGGAAGGGGTTTGCAGAAGAGGGTGAGGACACTCAATGAATGTAGGAGTTTTGCATTCAAGCCTGTGCAAACATCATTTGCAATAGTACAGATGAAGTAACTGGACATTGGCAGTAACTGAAAGGTTGAGAAAGCCAGAAAATCCCTGCACATAAGCATTTATTGTGTGTAGTTATAATTATTTTGTACTTTATTTTTGCTTAAATAGTGTGTGACATTGTTTTTGGGTGTGGGTGGTATACACCAGAAACTAGAAAGGTTTCTGTAAAAGAAAATTATTTTTCCATCCATCAAGTTAGACTGATTTATGTGGGTTTAACGTCATGAATGGTAAACATTTGTATGCATTGTATGGCTTGTTGGTTCTTCTATGCTTCACAAATGTCACAGAGAAAAAACTTTTTTGCGTAAGAATGAGTAAGCAGCTTTTCTTTGTAGAAATTCATGCAAATCCTTGGGAAGTGCACTATAAAAATGCTAGTTCTGTTAGACTACAGACGTCTGTGCTCCATTTAAAACGCTCTTTATGGTCTGATTCACTTCTTTAGCAAGTTCTTAAGAAGTCTGCTTATTAAGAAAGAGCAGGAGAACTTTTAAAGATTTTTATAGAAACTAGAGCAGCAAAAAGCCTATTTTCTAAACCCCCTTTTCCTCAGGAATTGCAGAAAGAAGGTTCAAAATATAGGTTAATTCTTCTTGCAGCTCCATCTAATCCCTCTTTTATTTCCCTCATATGGACAGTCTCTCTCTTTTTCAAAAAAGCAGAATTATATTGTTTAGTAATAGACTGTTTCCATGTGTGCGCGTTTCCCTTCTGCCTTGTGAGCCATCCATGACAAAATAGTTAAGACCAAATAAAAATTCTTTACTTAAGAGTACGGAATACATTTGTTCTCTGAACCGTTAACTTCCAAATGGAAAATCTTGGGAAAAGACCCTCGAAATAAAGGAATTTTTATTCTGCTATTAATTAGCACATTTACGTATTAACAATACAGCACCAGTACTGTATATAGCGTACTAAAATGTCCCTGCTTTTGGGGGATTGTCCAGCTCCGCTCCTGTGTATCATGACTCAAAATAAAACCACAGGGAATTTTATCATTTGCTTCAATTAAAACAGATTTAGACTAATGCTTGGGATCCTGAGGCACCTCTACTTTCTCTATAAGCAAAGGTTACTTGGAGCCCTTTTTTCTTAAATATGCCTTTGTCATGTTAAATGTCTTTATATCAGGGCAGAAACACTTTTTCATATTTTGTCAGTGTTAAACAGGTGATCTTTTGTGTATCTTTTGTTCATGGCTTAATAACCCTGCTCCATATAACACACAGACAGAAGTTTACAGGCCCTCCCTTTTTAATGACTCTTTCTGCCATGTCAGTAGCGTGACCCAAAGGGAGCCAATCAATTAGACTTCTGAGTGAAGTACAAATGACAGCCATAAATAATCATGAATTACTAATGACCAGAATTCAGCAAGTGCAATTACCCGCTTTCTCTCATTCTGTGGGTTTGCCCACGTAGAGCACTGTGCCTCCTGTGTGGCATCTTGGGCTGCTTCTGCTGTGGCCTTACATAAACATGCTCTCACCCTTCTCAAATGGGCGCTTCCCAAGAGGCAAAAACTATGTCTATGTTCTCATCTAGTACAGCAAACTAAAGCTTTTTAATGAATGGCAATTGCCTGTTTTTAGAATCGTAGAACCGTTTAGGTTGGAAAAGACTTTTAAGATCAAGTCTAATTGTAAAAGCTGTGTATTTCTAGATTTATTTTTAAAATACAGAATCCTGTACCAAGGGGTCCCTGCCTGTGCAGGCAGGTGTCTGACTGATGTCCTGAGTTGTTTCGCCTTTTGTCATTTTAGCACGACGTAATTGCAGTCAACAGAGGGGTTGCCATACTGATAATGTTTCATTTATATTGTGATGACGAGTATAATACAGAATGATAGTAAATAGCATAAAAAGATTAATCTATTTATTTGAGGGTGTAAATGTTACATGAATTTAAGCTAAATTGGAGTAACATAAAAACCCAATTCTTCTACTGAGGAGAAGCAGCAGAAGCCAAAAGTCCCTGTAGACCAGTCACCTTTCTCCGTCAGTGGCATGCAAGAGGGTGCTTTGAGAAGGTGTAAGAGTAAGACATACTTGGAGGGGCTTTTCCCCTGCTATGCCCTCCCAGCACCTACAGCTCAAGCAGTTGACAGTTTAGCAATATTTAACACCGTACCTCAATTGAAACCAGAGTAGTACAAGGTGTATAGATCAAGCCTTAAAATATTACAAATATTATTTTAATAGTATATGAGACTGCAAACACAGAATAAAGACAGTGCTTCCTCTGGAGAGTCTGCTCCAAGCAGAAAGACAAAAGGAGTCACGGTACAGATGAGAAGATGAAACACAAAAGAAGTTAGTGATCCACCCAAGGTCCCATGAGAGCACGCCACAACTGAAACCTGAACACTGATCTCCAAGACATTGTGTTTAAGACCATTCTAATTCAGGACATTCCCATTCCTGCACTGTTGCCCACCATTTGTAGTTTTTTGAGTCCATCCTCCCAATCCCCTCCCTTCTCCCACAAATGTCTCCATGATGTAAAACAGGGAAAGAGCAACTGTGGATAGCTCTGAAGATAATCTGTGTTGCAGAGGGTTATTGAAGTTGCTGCCAAGAAAAGATGGAAAGAACTTCCAGTGCTATCTGGGAACCCAGCAGCAGTGACAGATCCAAATGCGTTCGTTAAGAAAAGGCTCTGCTCCTTCAGGAGCTACCTGGTATCTGCAGAGTAGGCTTTGTCATCTCCAGCCATCTCTCTCTCGAGCTGAGCTGTGTTCTCAGCTGAAGAACACAAACTTCAGAAGCTGTTGTGCAGGGAGAACTCCAACCACCTCATTCTACCCTTCCAGCCCATGCTGCTCGACCACAGCCTAGAATTTTCATACTATGCTATTATAAAACCACCTTAATTTTCTGTCCTATTGATAAAAAAACCTTAATTTTCCTTTTTTGGGCTAAAATTGATGGCAGTTACAGATACTGTCAGGTCAGGTACAGGATCTTCTGTTGCACTCTGCAAGCAACTCTGCCAAATTTAAAGAAGACTTTCTTATCAGCTGTGACCTTTTAACGTATGAATCTTCACTTTCTCGAAAATGATGCTGTAGGAGCTAATTCACTGAGTGTAGACGCACATGACCAATGAAAATGCATAAACCAAACATGGTTTTAGTCTGATTGTACAGTTACACTTTCTGTGAAGCATTTTATTTCTCAAGTGTTCCCAAGGAGGCTGATGGTAGTGTTTGAGAAACGGAGTGCTACTGAAGGCAGCTAAGGTGGTGTCTCCGTGTAAAGCCAGAAGTTATTTCAGCAATTAGAAATGAAATGAAGAAGTGCCCAGTTCCTGTGGACAGCGTGTCCAATCACCTACAACATGTCCACATCCAGAATTATCACGGGATTGCCGCAAGTAAGAAAACAGTGCCACGATGCTTACCATTTTTCTTTTAGAAGGTAGCCTCTGGCTTTTTGCCTGAAGATGTACTGCATTAATAGGAAGGTTTCCTTCAATAGTCACTGTTTAAAGTAGCGACTATTGTAGTCTTGTTTAAAGTTTACATATATTTTATATTATTTATTCTGCCACCATCCTGTCAAATCCTTAACGGCTCCGGAGTTCAGGAGGGCTAGCTGGATCTGCTTACAATTGCCCACTGAGTGTCTGAAAGGAACAATCCCAGCGTACGTATAAATGTAGAGTTGTACTGTCCTAGTGAAAGTGAAGCCTGACCTTTTGTTTCATTATTAATGAACACAAAACCCCCACATTTATTAAATCTGCACTTTTTCATTACTCCATATGTTTCCTTTTTCCCAGCCCATGTCTGACATGTGACAGTAAAGCACAGAGTGATTGTCCCTAGTGCCTTCTCCCTTGTGACTTCTTGCCACCTGCTTTATAGCATTAAACAGATGTATAAGTGTAAAGCAGTACAAAACTCATCTTTTCAATCATTTATCACCTTAAAAAAATACAAATAAAGCCACACTATGGTTAAGCGTTTTATCTGCTCAATGTGAAGAAGAAAGGCACCATAGATTTTAGGAAGATTATGAAGCAGTAAGAAATTCCAGGTGCACAGGAGGTCAAGTTATCCATTTACATCACAGGTGACCATTAGGCATTTTGTTTATTTCATATCACATCTTGTTTATGTTCCTTTAACGACCAAAATATTCCCCTAACATGCAATAAAGTGTATCTTCCAGAGAAATCCTAACAGAGGCATTGCATTATTCATTGTCAAGTGAAGAGGAAAATTTCAATTGCCAGTTTCTGGTAAATGTCTAATTAAGAAAGGGGACTTCTGAGCCACAGACAGGCGCCACAATCATTAAAGGGCAGTTTTCTGAAGATTATGAGTCTCCAGTCTGTCAAGCAGAGTTTTTCTACAGCTGAACTAATTCAGCGGTAGAAAACCCTGTCTAGAACAAAGCCTGTGGAATTAACATCTCGTTTAAGCAAACACATGCCTACTTTGAAGTAAGCGTGATAGGTTCACAACTGTTATTGAGGTCAAGTTTAATGGTAGTGAAGTGACAGAATATAACTTCAACACTATTCTTAATTTCAGCTGCAGCACAGACAGTGTACATACAGAGTGTTTGAAGCCATACAGTGTATTTCAAGTAGACCAGTTTACTATAATTGGCACAATCGGTTTGGTCTTAACATGGAAAACTACTGAAATGTAGACCAACTAATTCTCTGGCTGCCCAATTAAATGTGAGGGTGTGAAAAGCATATGTACAGAGGCAATTATTTTTGTTTCCCGAATCTTACAGTTTTGAATAGAAATTTTTTTGACCTTAATGTTTATTATGGCAAGCTCCACTTTGGCCCTGATTTAGGACAGCATCATTGCTCAGTAGGTTTAAGTCTAGTTAGATTGTTTCCTCAAATCGGGCTTTATTAATGACTGATTATTTTAGTCTAATTTTTTCAAGTCTAAACACGTGAATGGAATTCTAATGGCGAAGGGAACTCTGTCGGTGATCAGCTCAGTGCAACTGGTTTGTGTGTGAGTTCTGCTGTGGGAATAGCCTCCTTGCAAGTGATGCTGCTGGAAGTTGCCAATGAAATACAGCATGGGTTAGTTCCTCATCAATACCGGCTTCTCATTAGCGCAGCAATTTGTATGCTGACCTTGGTGCTTACATAACCTTGGCCGCATCCTATCTTAGTCTCCTTTAGAAGACAAATCAAGCTTGCCCACTATTGTCATTTTTACTTGTCTCAGAGACATGCCAGGCCACGAGCATGTGAACGGGGCTTTCAAGTTCCTAAAACACTAAAAGGTCATTACATCAACTGTTTATTTATATGTGAACTTTAGTATTTGTGAAAGGTGCCAGCTCGACAATCACGGAGGCAGAAATATTCTGACCTCGGATTGTCTGAAGCAAGGGCAGTGGCAATGTGAGCTTGTTTCCTGCCAGTGTTTCTATCCTTATTCTGGAGGGACAGCCTGGAGGAGAGGAGTTAGTCTCCATACTCACTTATCGCATGATTTCTCATCTGGAAGTGCCAGTTTTGATGGGTTTTTATGATACCTTTCCACCATGAGAATTGGATGAACTCCATCATCTTGAATCCCAGGGAACAGCTTTGAGTGTTGCCCGTCCAGTTTAGTCTCATCTGTGATTTAAAACTCTATGTTCTTATCCTTGAAAATACTAAGTGTCTTTTTAGTGGATGGTTTCACTGTGCTTACCTCCCAAACTATGCGTAACGTGCTTAAAGTGAAATAGGTACTCAGAAAGCTTCTGAAGTTGAGGTCCTAATCTTTTTTTTCTATTTTACAAACTCAAAAGCTCTATTTCACATGACTCATTCTTCTATAAGTTTCCTTCAATGGCAATTACTTTTTTGTCCCCCAGGAATTTTCCTACAAAGGGAAAACCCCTTATTTCTGTTATTGTTTGTATAGGAGCTGATGATATTGAGAAAAGCAAACTGGAAAACTGGTCTAAAACACTCTCCCAGTTTTCTGGTTTTCTTTCTTCCCCCTTCTCCCTCCACTTTCACAACCTTAAATATCTTCTTAAGAAAAATTCCATTTAACTAGAACCCCAAAATCTTAATAGCATATAATGACTTGATTTCATATGCTGCATGCAACTGGGAAGTAAATCTCAGGGCATGTCTAAGATATTATATGCATCACGTTGCCGCCACAAGCACGCTTATCATTGGTGATGCTGTTCTGCATCAAGATTTCAAGCTGCCACAGTCCCCTTTGTATTTGTAATACAAAGCATTGATATGCACAGCTACGTTAGACTTTAATGACGAGGTGTCTTAATTTGGTTTTTATTATGTGATTAAAGGTACAATAAGGTATGTGTTCAACAAGAGGGAAGACCATTGTTCTGCATCATTAAGCTCACAGCAGCCCAAAAAGAAATTGTAGGCAATGTGCCAAAGCCCTTAATGAAGAGGATCTCTTTGAATTATCTATGGATGAGGAAGGGATAAAGCCTGAGCCCTGGTATATTTGATCCTCTTTGTGCTCTCTGTTATGAGGACTTAGAGAGTCAGACGTACCGGACCTTCTGGAATTGTAATTTATTGAAGCATTAATTTCCCAGCGACACTAAAGCTCTTGGCCTAATAGAGAAAGTGCAGTTATGTACTATTATTAATTCTTGCAAGTGTTTTCGGAATTCCTACATCTCAGAGTCATGAACTTTTTAAAAAATAAGGCTAAATAAGGGTATTTCTTTGTAACAATGCTCAATATTTCCTAAACCCAAATTATGCAAATGTTGTCTAACTCAGACTTTAAAAAAAGCTTCTTTTAGTTTTCTCAGAAATGGCAATGTCATCTTATCACATGATATTAGAGTTACATGGATGAAACCATGTAATGGTTTCATAAACATAATATAACTACTGTAAGACACATTTGTTACTGCTAGCACATTTTGAAACTTTTGTCTTTTATATCCTATTATTTTAAATGAAAATGATTCTTCATCTCCCTCACCGGTAAATTTTAACTGATTGCTCTTATGTGTAGGCTACATGAAGCTGCATTTTTATAGTTATAGTGACATTTAATTATCTGGACGTACTCCCTAAGCTATAGAATTCCCTTCCACCAGAGAAATCAAAGTAGTACCCTGTTAAAATAATTTTGCACCATAATTTATATTCTGGAATAATGAGGGATTATAGTCTTAAATAATTCAGATTTTACTATGTTAGAAATCCCAGTTTTATAGGATTACGTGCACCTCTCACTTCTGTGGAAGCTGAGGATATTCCAACCATGTTTCCCAAAGGATTTCCATGCTTAAAGTTCATCTGGGGTGCTGAGCTCTGTGCTCCACACGTTCCTGGAACGAGGTTGCAGCACTTTGCAGGTTGATTTCTAAATCCAAACTACTGCCAGGGATCTGCACCTGCAGCCAGCACCGGATAGTTTAGTCATCTCAGATATCAGCGGGACTGTTCCTGTGACTGGTTTTAAGGACATGTATTTAAAGAATGTTGTCCCGCATCTGTTAGGAGATGTCAGTAACTTGCAAAGGTTCTCTGCCGCCTTCATTTCACAGCAAAAAATGTGCAAGCCTTCCTAAACAATCAAATATTCCTAATTTCTTCCTGTCTCAGTTTGTTCTGCTTGTCATGCTTCTGAGTGTGCTTCACTTCCAGTCCCGAAACCCAGGCTGCATGGAAACTCGGCTACCTTGGGGGATTGGTAACTGTTACCACGGCCACTGCTTGATCTGAACGGAGGAATCACACAAACGAGACCTGGCACCAGCTCTGCTGTTGCCGGCAGCATCTGAAACTAGTTCTCAGTACAGAATAACATCCAAGAAATCTGATTACCTTTCCCTCAAATTCTTCCCACCATCGCATGCATAGCAGCTTAGCAAGTGGAAGTGAGTTAGTATAAATAGAAATGACAGTAAACATGTCTTCCTATTTGCTCTCACAAGTTTTTTTTCTTCCACAAAGCATCAGTGTCCTTTGGGTGAGTGAGGGAGAATTAGATCAAAACTATGTGTTTAAAATTTAATAATTTCCCTACTAGCATAACAAACCACCCCCATATTTTATTCACTTTGTTGTCAGTGACATCGGTATCTGGGATCAGACGCAGGTGGGAACGCAGCGAGGACACGGGATTTCTTTCCCTCCCGTGCTCCGCTGAGCAATTCCCTCTGCTGGTGAGCGCAGGAGGCGGCAGCACTGGGAAATGTCACTCCTGTGACTGGGGAAAACTGTCGCTTACTCTAAACTGCCTTAGGAATGGCAAGGTGGTAAAGTACAGCTGGCAGGGTCTGGGTAGTTTCTGTATCTGCAGTGTTTGTACAGACTAACCACGTTTTTCAGGGTTAACCGTAAGCTTTCTGCTATGATTATTTCAAAAGAGATGAGCAGGAGCATGTCCCTGAACACCTGTTTGGGTCCAAATCGTACTTCAGATGTGACAGAGCGTGAAATTTCAGAGACAGAAGGAAAAGCAAAAACATAGGAAATAACATTTTTGTAATAAAGATTAATGACTTATCTCATTTTTAGAAAACCTATCAGATGCTTAACATGAATAATTTGATGTATAAAGATCTGTAGAGTAGCATTTTTAATCTGCTGTGAATTCTAACTATTTGTTAACTGGTATTTCTACACAGCAAAAGCTACGACAACTAGCCATCAACTTCCCCTGGCAGGAACAGGCACTTACAGACCAGAGTGAGCACTGAGTCAATCACTGCACAGAAAAAGTGTCTGTCTGTACTCATAAACAGATACAAATCCCTCCTTGCACCTCTTCCCTAACTTCTTCAAAAAATGTGTAACCAAGCCATGACCCTTGTCAAGAAATTTTACCTAATAACGGAGTCCTATTTTGTGAGGCACAGTTTTGTAAAAAGTTTGTATGTGTAATAGTATGCATTTAAATATTTGATGTTCTGCAAGTGTGAGTGGGAAGGTACATCATAAAAACATTGATCATTATCATACACGTATCAAATAAGGCAAATCCCCTTTCATTTCCACTTCTATAAGCAGTTTTTGGTATTCCATGTTCCCTGTCATTAACAGTGCTCACAAGCCTAAAAGAGAACATTTGCTTTTAGAAAGGAAATCTAATTCTTTACCTGACAAACTTCATACAGTAACTTGTACTGTTCTTCCTGCTTCTGTAGAGTGCACAAACTGCATCCCATGTTTAAATAAGTGGCAGAAATAATCTTCCTTATTCACCAGAGCAAGCAGAGAAGTCTCTGTGAGCAAGCATATGCACCCAGGTAGCCTCCACAGCCCTCGGAGGGTCGGTGGGACCGGACTGCTGGTGGTGGTGGTGGTGGTGGTACGGCTCGGGGTGCTGGTGAGACTGGACTCCCTCCGTCCCTGCGCTCCCTCCTCCCCAGCAGCTCACAGCACTCCCTCTGCCGTGCCGGCTGCGGCACTCGGCTCCAGCGCACAGCCTATATACTGCTGCTCATGCATATTAATCAGTTCTCATTGACTATTCATAACAGACAGGGATACAGAAGCTATAATTGCCAGCTACGACAGCTGAAATTTCTCTAATTAACAGGCAAGTGCTTCAGTAGCAGGGATAATAAAAGACACTAACAATTTTGTAAACCATTTTGTAGCAATTACAAATAAACACGACTACATTTTACTGTGGTCCCTCAGGATAATTCTGAACATATTTAAGCAGGCTAGAAGTACAGTTTAAATGTGAGTCACAATGAAATGAGTGCAATGGTACAAAACTCGGCAGTGGCTGTGGCAAAGTTGAATATGCTCAGCAGCATTTATTTTCTGCTCTTACTGCCATGCATCCCAGAGCCTCAGTTTTACAGCAAGAGATGACTGAACTAGGCTTTTAACAACCCCAACACAAAAAGGCCACCTCTGTCCCTGAGAGCCTACGTGCAGCCTTAGGACCTGGCTAGAGAGCAAAAGAGATGTATGTGAATGTATGTGGATTTAGGAAAAAAAAAAGAGTCTCTTGGATTAATATTTATAGATTAGCTTTAGATTAGTATTTATACCAAGTAAAAAGTAGCTGTCTACCCTACTAATTCTCATTGTATTTGAAGAGTGTAAATGGCAGGTTCATATATTATTTGTTATATTAAAAATATAAACTTTACCAGATTATAAAAAGATCTACAATAAAGTAAGTATGGCATTTATGACTATTTAGTATTTGAGTGCCTAGATCCACATTGAACCTGTGCCACAGACGTAAAGGATAAAACATCAGTGAACTGCCCAATGAACTAGAAAAGCACTGATAGGTCATAAGCTTTATGGATATTTTCCAGTCTGTAGGAAACACGACCTTGTGTTACAAGGTTGGATTGACCGTAGTGTTTCCAATTGTTTAAGCATTCAGAGAGTGTGCATTTTTATAATCTTTATGCCAATCCATTCTGCTATAAAGACGAGAAGATGCCAGAGTGGCTAGGAATGAGACCAAGAGTACAACTCTGATGCAGGCGTTGCAGGGCAGAGGGCCGTGATCTCATGTTGCGGTTCTCTAACTGGTTTCTGACTACTGGCTTAGCAAGTTTCTGTAGACGGCAATGGAAATGTTGTGCAAGGATCATCTGCAGCGTTTATGTCCAAACTCTACAGAGGTATCTTACTACAGGTGTCCTGTAGGACACCAGCTATTGCTGCCATTCTTCTGACTCACAATTTGCATTAAAACGATGAGCTACTGAAATGCAGTTCGTGCTCTCCGTATGTTTTAGCACTAAACTTTAGTAAATAGAGACTGTGACAAGAAGGGGTCCCTTAACTCTGAGACTGTGTTTTCGTAGCAAAATCTACGTATCTACGGGAAAAGAAAGAAAGGAGACCTCTACAAATCCCTGCCAAACACCTGAAAGCAGGCAAGGACTCCATCCCTGTGCTGTGCCTGTGACACTTCCCTGACAAGGAGATGACCCCCACCATGGTGGTAGATCTCGCAAGGTTAGAGCAAGAGGGAGGTAGCCTGCATCTTACTGCTGGCCCTCGAAGCTGAAGAACGAGTCAGGCTACCCCTGGTTAGATATGCTGCTATTCAATGCACACTTCAGTGCACACTATGGGCTTTTCCAAAACTGGTTGACAGCCAGGGGCTGTGGATCTTGAACAACTGGAAAGTTCTTGCATGAGGGAACTAGTGTTCCCTAAAAGCAGAGAAGATGATCATGATAACTGAATTAAGTAAAAAAAAAAAAAAGACCCTAGTGAAATTGTAAAAAAAATTATGGCTTTGATTAGATAATTTTTGGTTATGTAATTTGATTAAGCAACTTAAGATAAAACTTTCAAAAATGTTGCCTTTTTTTTTTTTTTAATGCAATTAAGTTTCTTCTTAAATACTAGTTGCTATTTAAATGTTATTGTTCGGTTCAGGTGGCTGAGTTCAGCCAGGAATTTTTTTCAGAAATAGCATGCAGCTGAAGCTGATGAGAAATAAAACAGAAACAGGCGGGATATTTCATTTCCAGTTTCAACGGAAATGCGCCTATTTGTTATTTTCCTGTAGCAACATGATAGACTACGTGAGATAATTTTTATTAAATCTAAAAAATGCCACTGCGACCGGCAATAACCTGATTGCAAAAAGTTTTCGTCTGATTCAAAAAGATAATCCGTAAATCAGGCTGGGAGAGTCAGTCCAGCAGGTGACTGTTTTGAGGTAAGAGTGGAGGGATCCCATAAATGTGATGTTTCGGATTCTTCAGCTGACAAAGCCTGAGTGTGTTGCTCAGCAGCAAAGGGTGGCTTAACGCTGCAGTTGGCTTTGTTGCAGTGTTGCTCTGGTAAATAAGCGAGCCTGGCCATCAGGCCAGCGCTTATCTCAACGGAGATGTTTGCCATTATTGACATCTAATTCATATTTCTCTGTTCATCTCATAGGCAGAAATGGTAGCGCTGCCTCAGGTTAATATAGCCTAGTTTTTACCGTACTTTGCCAAACTTTAAATATTTGGGCTGTAAACTTGTGTTCTGGGCATTGTCCAAGGCTGATTTTTGCTTTTAATGGTACACTTCAGCCCAAGTGCTTTAGTCGCTTCCAAGAGTAAGATTACAGAAAAAAAATACGTTGTTTGCCCATGTTAAGAAATTCTGGATATGTTTTCCTTGAGAAGGTTTTAGTATCAATAGAATTTGAAACAGAAATTTGAAGTTTGGCACAGGGATGGTTTGTGTTGTCCCTGTGAAATCTGCTAAATTTGGTCAGCTTTTAAGCTATTGCAGTTTGCATGTTCTAAGTAAAAAGTTGCTATGAGTTTTCAGTTTAATTTTTATGAGACTCCTTCCATGATGAACGAGGTTGATGGGTGACACCAGAAGGTCTGACAAGGCCAGTTCCATTTCCTAATAGGTCTTTGTGAGCTTCAGAGACTGACATCAAGAACAAAGAGACCTTCTCAGTGCTCCTCACTACTGGACCCAGGCAGCCAGAACGAGCCACCTGAGCTGTCCGGGATGGGGTGGATGTTAATTGTCTTAATTACTCTTGCTTTATAACATACGTACCAAGTCAAGCCCAGTGCGTTACAGGAACCCTTGTCAACATGTGCCGTATGTTCTGGAGGTGAACTGGCTTCCTTTGGTTTGTCCAGATAAGGTAGCTCGTTAAGAGATCTGTTATCTGCCTTAACAACGTGTCATGTGTGGTCTCACCAGTGTGCCACAGATAATGAGCTTAACAAAACGTACGTGTAGTGGATGGCTTCTATCATGTGTAATGTGAATATTATAGTGGTCCCAGCTGAATCTGAGCAATCCAGACTGAATGGGAAGTTAGCGAGCCAGATGATTAGGAACAATAGTAAATAGCCTTTGAATACACAAGGTGCCAGCAAGGGCTTTCATTAGCATTTATCTAGATTACTTGCTCCCTGACTGATTACATACGACCAAGTCTGCAAAATCCCTTTTACCAAGATACCTGGCTCCGACTACCAGACATTTGCTTTTGTGTCCAAATTCCCAAGGAACAGAAGGTGGAAAGCAGCCAGGGCCACCACGAAGGGCAGGGTGCTGCTCCTGTCTCTGGGAAGCAGGGTGTCCTGGGCAGATGGTGGGTGACAGCGAGGAGGGAATCCTGCCACAGACCACAGCCTGGTTCTGCTTTTTCATGGAATCATAGAATAGTTTGGGTTGGAATCACAGAAGGGACCTTTAAAGGTCATCTAGGCCAATCCATTTATCTTAGTTACAACCTACAATCTCTCAGCTTGTAACTACAAGCATAGTATAAATTTCGCTATTTAAATGTTTGATTTATTTTACAATTAAGCCCGTCAGGTGTTGGCAGGTAAGGGGAATTCACTGGAGACCAATGCACTTGAGGTGTCCTGCGCGTCTGCACGGGACAGTGAATCAGAATAAAGAGGGAAATAAAGCACTCATGAGGGACCTGCACCCTGCAGGGGTACGTTATTAGGGAACTCAAAGGCTAAAAAGCGCTCTCTGCCAGCTTTTCAAGGGTAAGGACTTGTGCTGCCAAGTGTTGGCTCTTAGACAGCAGTTCCCACCAGCAAGAATAAACTTGCGTCCTTTGTGCGAGAAGCAGATGGCACAGAGCTACTTCACAGATCTGGGCAAACACCAAACCATTGCACTCGGTTCTGGGAGTTCCTAATGTTGGAGGGGCTGACTGCAATATTAGTAACGGTTTGGCATTGTTTATTTTGTTTCTTTAAATGCAAGTTGGCTTTCCTAGTACATAGTAGCTATTTAACATTATATTTTTGTACATACACTTAGCAAGTTCTGTTTAAACAAATGATTTCTATTTCATCAGCGTGACCGGGGAGATGTTTGCTGAATGTATCAATACTTTAATTACTTTTCTTGTTTTTACAAATATTTAAGACCTGCGAGAAACAAAGGCTAGGAAAGAGAACAGCTGCGACTTTATAAATAATTCTTGCATTCATGCGTTATATAAACAGAAGTCAGGAAACTGTACAGATTATGATTACAGAGAGTGGTGCGAAAGAAAACTGTTTGTGCCACACAACTGTACTTTAAAGTAAGTATCTGGAATTTTTCAGTGTGTTAGGGTGCTTTTTAATTATAGCCATTGGGTTACCCCTATTAAAGCTTGAGTGCCTTGCTGTTGAGAATGTGTTCAAATTGAGTTCTGTTTCCTTGTATTTATCTGCAAATTTTCAATGCTACAATCCACCAATAGCTGTGAAGTGTTGGATTGTTGGATTCTTAATAATATACTTAATTAGTGAGGCTCTACTTTAAAAATACCCTTCTAAAAAGTCCCTTGTCAAATACATGGAACCGAACGAAGATTTTCTATGGCATTGTGCAGGCACAACAATTAAATACATACTCTAAATATAACGGCAAAAAGATCTCTATTCTGTAATTTTTTTTTTGCATGTGGGCATAGCAATCTGCCTATGCATTGGAAGCTTCAAGACTGGAGCCAAAATATTTAAACTAAAACATACCACAGGAGAGGATGTGAAAGCAAATGTAAAACGTTGGCTTTATTCCCATCAGTTAATGTTGAAGTCTTGAGATCCTTATTTGCTCCACTTAGCATCTCTGAAAGAGTTCCAATTCTCAGAAGTAACTTAAATGAAATGATATTTATTGTTAAACCACTGAAGGAACTGTTCTGTCCTCTAAGCCCTTTAAGGAGTCTGATATCTCTTTAATTTATGCCACTTGAGAAAGACAGCAATATTACAGGAACATTAGAGCAACATCCCTGTGAGCACTGCAAGGCCAGTAGATAGGAGAACGCTATCGTGTTAATTCGGTCTTTCATGAAGCAGAAATGATGAGGTCAGAACAGGGTAAATAACTGTTTAATATGCCGCTGAGACCTTCTGATGGGGAGAATTAGGATGCTAAGAGCTGACCTAGGGACTACAAAACTCCTCCTACCGTGGGCTGCCTCTTTGGGTGTCTGTTACAGCAGTGCCAAGAGGTCTTGGTCAAAGATTATGACAAACGGTGATCCCTGAACTAGAAGACGTACGCGCTGGGTTTACAGTGATGACACTGGGGTGGAAGTGGGTGAAACAGGGTTTTAGCTACTGAGGATAAAGAATGAACTAATCAAAAAGGGAGTGCTCTTTCACCTAATCATAAACCAGCCCCGAAATCACCAGCTGTGATACTTCAAGCCTAGCAAAGCCCAAGTGAGGGTCCTGGAGGCAGATCACACTTTAAAGAGTTGTTCTTTAGCTCAAATCCCCGACGCACTATCCTCCTCCATGTTCCCATTCCTGACACAGTGTACTCAGCCGCTACCAACCACAAACCCAAAAGTACGGAAGACTGGCAAGGAAATGAGAAAATCTGATTATAGGCTGGATTTGTGCTCTAAAAGCTTCTTTCATGTTAGCTGAAACCTCAGCTTCCTCGCAAAAAAGCATCCCTGATTTCCTGGGTTTGATACTGGAACAGCCAGGCTCATCTCTGTAATTTTTACAGGTTATTTAACTAGATGGTTTCTATTTAAGAAGAATGACAAATTTAAGCCTGCACAAATTGTCAGTTTTTACATGGTAGAAGTGCTGTGGTTATTGTTAGCAGAATATATGTTACAAGAATATAAAATTAAGAATATTTAAAGGAAGAAAGTGGATAATGAAAGCATAGGAGTGTGGAGTCAAATGTTAGCTATACATTTGTATTTATAAGGTTCACGGGCTCTCAAATCTAAAATTACTTACAGAGCATCTATCCCCATTTTGATTTTGCTGTGAAATATCACTTTAGAGGGATAGCTTTGGTAAGCACAGGCTCCTATGAGTGATGGTTCATTTTAAAATCAAAATGTTTTCTGTAAAAGCGATAATACACTTTTAATAATCTCAGAGCAAGCAAAATGATTCAGTGTACTTGAGTGCTGCATAAAAACTATTGACATAATACTTAATCTTTAAAACTGATAGACACGTGCCCAAAAGCTAATAAAGTTCATTCTAATACAAACGAGCAAGTAAAATAGTATATCATAGTCTGTGATAGCTTTGGATCCTGATCGTATAACTGTAGCCCAGGGACAAAGAAAATTGCAGTGATTTAGAAAGGTACCCAGTAGGATATGTCTGATATTAGGCAGTTTGCTGAAGCAAAACAGTAATGTCAGAAAGATACAAAGGTGTAAAATCCATTTGACTGTGTCCAAATGCGTCTGCTCTTTGACCTTAATGTCTCCAGATGAACTCCCCTTAGGGTCAGCTGAATAATGCTTAATAATACATGGCCAGAAACTGCCAAGACCTGCTAAGGATCACAGTCTTCTCTTACTTCTGTCTTTTAGCTACTGTATTCATATTAGGAATTTTAAGCCATTTTTATTTGAAAAGATATTAACTTTCATTTCTCAGTTTTTACTGCTCCGCACTTAATTTGAAACAGAGCAAAACAGGAATGCTATCTATGGTTCATTAGGTTTTATATTAACCATCTGATGAAAAGGATATGTGGGAATATTAAGTATTAATGGTAAATGGCAGTCAAAATGAAAAAAGTTGCTTGTATGTTTGCGTGTGTGTTCACTTCTAGGTTCGGGTGGACCATGAGGAATCTGATTGCTAATTCTCGGCTAGAGCTCCTATGCAGAAAAGACCCAGAAGATGAGCAGACCTTGAATGAAATAGGATTTAAGGCTTTGAGAAACAAAGGAAACGTAAGTGTTCATTTCCGTCTTTGAAGTTGGGAAAGATGCATTTCCACTGAAGGAGACTGGCATTAGCTCCAGTACTGGTCTGTGTGATTAATTCCACTGTGGGCACATGCTGCCACAGAGCAGTGACGGCAGGACTCTGCGGGGGATGTGAAGCAGCAGCTGACTCTGCTTCAGCGAGAGTATAGTCAAAATAGATGAGCTATATGGGGTAAGAGAAAAGAGTAACAGGGGCACACGGGGGCTCTGACTGGTTTCCATCCCAGAGCCAGGCTGTGCCTGTGCTGCTTTCCCAGACCCCACCGAGACATAATCTTGACCCTATGGAAGAATACAGAAGGTGGCTAAGGTCCTACCGAGTATTGTTTAGTGTATGAAATACACCAACAATATAGCGTGGTGTTTGCTTTCCATTTATCCTCTTTACAATGTAATCTCACCAGCCTACGAAATTGCAGTGATGCTGGTTCATTTCTTGTTTCATTACGAAATCAATACTTTTGCAATAACATTGATTTGATAAAAGACACTCTGTGGTGTTAATCCCTTCTCTGATACAAGAAGGACACACTTCATGCCTAACTTTGTTCACCTTGAACAAGGATTTCTAGTTCAATGGGTAAATTCTGTTGTTGGAGAGCACACGACTTCCAACTTTGCTCCTTCTACAGGTAGAAACCTAGCTTTATCTTCAATGGCAATGGAAGCCATTTCCACCTGGTATTAGCAGTGTATTTCTGTGAATCAATGGGAGGTTACATGTTTAACTTAATGAAAAACATAAATTACCTACATAGGTCATCATATTGACTAACTGCATAGAGTTATTATGTAGATATACTTCCTCTGCAATTTCTTCCCTCAAAATACATATTCTGATAACCAGTATTGATTAACTAGTATTGAAATGGATACACAAATACAAACATTTGAAGAAATGTGAAGTACGGAGGCAATCAGACACAGTGATGAATATCAATAATAACCCAGAACTGATGGTTCCTATTGGAAGACACATTCACCCACTAATCTTCTCATTGCCAATGAAGCCCCGGAGCTGCAGGTTCTCCATGATGCAGAAACTGCATCCCGGTTCTCCTGCAGACTCTTCTGTTCGCAGACCGGCAAGTTGGCCAAGAAAGTAAAACACACATGTGTTTCTCTGCATTTCTCTGCAGAAACAGACCAGTGTCCTTGATAAGAATTTTACAGACAGAATGTAAGTTAGAAGACAAATATTAATTAATGAGATTATCAAGTAATACTCAAAATAAGTGGTTGTGGCTCTTCCAAAGTCTTATTAAGTGTCCAGAATTTTTGTCCTGATGGCTAACTTCAGAATGGGATGCAAAACTTGAAAGTTTTTTTGATTTATGGTATGACTGTAGTTTTGCAGGTTATTTTTTTTATTGTCTACTTTGGGGTATGAGGTGTAGTTGAGAAATAAGTTAACGTTTCAATGAAATTTCTTATGCCCTTTCCATATTTGTTATCCTTTGTAATTCCCCCAAAGGAGAGGGCTGCTGCGTAGTACCGTGCTTTCTGTTCACATTATTTTTGTCTGTTCTGACTATGATACTGATAGAAAACTCATACTTTTTTTAGGTTAGTACAATGCAGTGAATGTACTGGATTGCATGCACATGTCTAGAGGCAGATCAATTCATGGCTGGGGGAAGAGACTCTAGATTTCTGAGAAGTACGCCTATGAAAGCATTAAGTAACTCACAAATAAAGCACAGTCAATGGGGTGCCTACTTAAAATACTAGATTGGTTGCCAGTATGATGATCAACACAATTTTCTGTGCTACTTACAATCTTTTTCTGTGTCTTGGCTGTAGTGAGAAGGTTATAAACTACCAAGCATGTATTCCTAAGTCTTTAAAATGCAAGTTTCTGTATGCTTTCTTTGAGTTTCGTGTTCTTAGCAGAGGAGAGAAATCACAATAATTACAGCTTAAAATATTCTCATTTCATGGTGTGGCTAACAAGTGAAACTACAAGTAATGATGTAATCTAACATGTCAAAAAAGCAAATGAAAAGAGGAGACAGAAGGCAGGATGGAGCCAAGGGATGCGATGTGCCATGTCATCTTCTAATTAACTAACTGATCCTTTAAACTGTCAAAATCAGCAAGGAACTCCATGGCCCAGTGTCTTATTAATATTCATACTAGGCCACTAGAAGCTATGATTCCAGTCCCAGTGGTTATAGTTAATCATTAAAAAAAAAAAAAAAAGCCAGACTAGCCGGGGCTGCAACAGCTTCACATTCAGAGGGAAATGAAGGAGGCCACCCTGCTTCCTCCAAACCTCTGCTGGGGAAACTCTCCGAGGATGCATATTGATTTCTGAATTATTGTGAGGGTTGTATATTGAAAAAACAATTATTTTTCTTCTTGCCACATTGTTGATCACATTGAGCTCCATGTTGTCAAACAACAGAAGGATGCATGTAACGTTTTGTAGTATGAGCCCATTTTTAACTTTGCGCACACCAAATGAATACACAGTTAGTAAAACCCTGTCGTTTAGAGGAATGGTTGAATTAATTTTGCCTTGTAGGATGTGATTCAGGATTGTTTTTGCAGAAATCTGGGGCCCACAAGAAAAATAATCTCCCATAATCTTCTTATAATACAATTATTCTCTTACATTTCAGCCTGCCAGTCTTTTCCCACTCCCACTAAGCAGAGTTTCCTGAACCTTGAAGTCTCAGGGAGCAGCTGACATTTGGTTTCTCCGTTCATTTTCTGTTTAATTCTTCATAGCAGGACAGTGCTTTTTTAAAAAAATAGATCCTCTCTCCTCTATGTTACGCATACTGTTTTGGGGCTCTGGGCAGCTCTCCACAGAGAGGGATGTCCCTGTGTGCCGTACAAGATGGGGACGAGGAGATAATTCAGCACCTTCTGAAGTCAAAAGGAGTTTTGACACCAGCCTTGTATAAATCATTTCAAGCCCAGACTATTTTGAGGGCAGTTAATCCCATTTTACACTTGCCATTTCTGTCTGTGCACGACATAGTAGAAAGCAATATATTATGCAGCACATTATAGTAGTAGGATCAGTAAAGGAGTAGCCAAGCCATCGATCATGTGCTATACCTCTCAATGAAAAAATAATTAAATAGTTTGAATCCCATTAATTGATATCCTTTATTTAATTGATACACTAAAAGAAAAATATCTTGGGTTACTACCCTGCTCCTTCTGTTCTTTACCCTGCCCTTTACCAGTTTCCTTTGACACAAGTGTTTAACAATTTCAGACAGCACCTAGAGGAAACAAAACTTTGCATCCCCCCGCCGCGTTCCCAGCCCCAGGGAGGTCCCTGTCCCCTGGGAAGGGGCTGGGCAAGGAGCGGGTACTTGCTGGGAAGGAAGGAGCCCGGCAAAGATATCAACCCAAATATTTAACATCGCATATTTCATTCTGTTGTTTAAGTTATTATGGGTAAAAGACAGTCTCTAAATAAATAAATAAATAAATAAAATACTCTAAATTGTCTATCAGCTAGGTTAACATCAGGCACTGAACTGCCAGACCACAAATCTTGAATATGTTGACGCTAAATGTCTACTAGGAGCATATGTTATGGATCAAAGAACACACTGATTAATCCAGCAGAGACGAAAGTCTGTCACTTTGGTCATGGTGGCATGATACCACAGAAGACAGTACTGGGGAAGCAAATGAATAGAAAATAAATGCCAATGAAAAAAATAGCTATAAAAGAAGGTTACAATCTAAATACAGTTTTATTAGCTCAAACACTTCCACCCTTGGGTGCAGTTTTTTAATGCGTTTCCCATTTTCTAAAAAATCATAAAGTTCTCAATATTTTTTTTGGGATCTTAATGTGTATCTGTTTCCCTGCTATCATTTACACTAAACCTACTCAAGCGGTTTATAATTTTTACCGTGAAAGCTGTCTACATGAAGCTATCTATGTACATTGGTGTATCATTAGAAGACAAGACTCTGGAATTACAGCAATGCTGTATTCAGAGCTCGACTGGTTTTCTCCCGTAGTTTGTTGGCTTATTTTGCATCTCCGTCAAGCACTTTAGCAGAGTGGCATCTTGTTCACGTGCAGTTTTAGAGCGATTCTTCATCTGGGAGTGTTAAAGTAGAACACCCTCTACTTGAAATCTACTTTAAAAGAGAGGAAGACAACTTTATCTTTTTTTAGTATTTTCCAGTATTTTTCCATACGGTATCACAGGTATAATAATGAACGCTTCCCTGTATCTAGTATATCTTCCTTAATTAATGCTTCAGAAAACCTTCCCCATAATTTACATGGGAACATTTATATTTCAAACATTTTCCATTTAGTTCCAGCGTTTACTTGAAAGTGTTTCAAACATTTTCTATTTCTGCACTCATATTTTCTTCCTTACTGTAACATTAATTTAATTTTGTTTTGAATTAGAAAGGGGGAAAAAGCCCAACTTTGGATAAGACGACTTTCCTAAATTCAAGCTTTAATACTGAAAATATTTCTTGTGCAGGAGGTAGCGGGGCCAATAGTCTGTGGGGATCCTCTGCTTGTAAACTAGGGGATTTGTACACAAATTACATTCCGTGGCATCTGATTCTTTGGAGAGAATGGGATTCCCAGCACTCTTTTTAGCTTCCAGAAGAGTCTCTGATAAAGCTCTGCTGAAAAAGCTCCCAATTCTGCTTGTCATTCAATAGTGTTTTAATGCGTCCCCTACATTTTGAAAAGACAGCCACCTTCATCATAATAATATCCTGTCGATGCATGCATGTATAGTTGCTAACTTAATGTATAATTTATGAATTAGATTTTTCAAAAGTAGTCTGTGAGTGGGTATATTAACTATACATGTTCTGTAAATGTTCCATCTCATTTTGGCAAAGGGTAAGTTATCAGCAATCTCAGCAGACAGATATATGTGTGTGAGTGTGTGTGCATATTTTATGTTGGTAATATGTATTTATATCATGATATCTGGCAAGCATGTCAGAAAATACATGCACCTACAATTTTACCTGGTTTTATTGCAAAACGATAGTACGGGTTTTCTGAAGGAATAAACATTGCTGTATTTGGTAGATGCCTTTAACAAGACACCGCTCGGTTGTGTTTGTCCTCAGCTTGCTCTTCTGCATAATTTAAAAGACAGCTGTCATAGCTACATGCTCTCCTGTCTAAAATCTGACGTTTGTACGGTGTTAAATAAACCCCATACTGTGCTCAGTGCTCTAAACATGAGCCTCCCTGTCCCCGCAGCAGCAGCCGGGACTGGGGATCCACGCGCAGGGCAGTGGGGCGCAGAACCAGCCAGGCTGGGCTTCGTCCAAACACCATCACTTGGGAACGGGTTAGAAAGGACAGGGAAGAGAAGAGGAGACTGGGCCGTGGTGGTGGCCGTGCTGGCTGAGACGGTGGCATTCTGCCAGGGAACACTGCGCAGGAGGTGTGGGCGGCGAATGGCCCTGCCGTCACCCGGCTGCTCTGGTGGCACCCCCTTCCCCAGAGCTCACCCCGGGCTGGGATGTGTGGCTGAGCCCCAGCCTGAAAGAGGTTTAGAGGAACAGCACTGAGGCAAGGGCTTCAACAGAACAAAATGATGGAAAAAACCCAGCGACAACTCATCAAATCACATTACACTAGCAGAATGACCGGCAGTTTCTTCAGAATAAAGAGTTAAAGTTAATTGCACGGTAAAGACCATGAGATCAGGATCCACGGGACTCAGGAGCTGATTTATGCACTGCAAATGTGTATATCCTTTGGAGAAAAGGCCATTTCCTGTTTAAAAATTTTAAAATACATGATTAAACTCTGTGGTTACCAAACCAAACACATTACACTATTTAGTCCATTAGAACTCCAAAAGCCTGTTACTTATCGTACAGTGATGGATTGATTGTATTTAATCTTTCCTCCTTCTGAAGTTGTTTTCATTTCCTGCAGCAGCCTGCACTCCCAGCAACACCACACCAGCCGAGAGTCTTCTCTGGCCACCACTGGAGCTGATTATAAAAATCTATTGTCCCTTGGACAATATTTATATGAAAATAGCTACATCTTGTGAACCGTTATTGTTATTATTGTAACAAACCCATATGAAAGCTGGAGCCGGGTGATAATAAGGATACCTGAGCAAGCGCCACTGAAAAATTCTTATCTTTTACCATTAAATTAAGTCAGCGTCATAAGCTCTGATATATTCAACTGTTTGCTACACTACACGACTTTATAAAAAGCGCCTTTTAACTGAGGCTAAACACAGAATAAGCATGTTTCATAAAGGGAAAAAAAAAAAGTCGATCTTGACCTTTACTATAATTGTCCAATAATAGTTTGTTATTTACCAAGTAACAAAGGTAAATACTATTATTAGACTAACTTTCCCCGCTGTGGCTATAAATACACAGGGGCAATGATGCAGTCAGACCCTTTCTTTCTCACACCTACTCAGGGACATTTTGTCCAGCTGAGGCTCTCTCAGAAGGGGTGGTCACACCAGTTAAAGGAATTTATGAAATAGAAACTCCCACTAATTTGCAGCACAGCACAAAGCCCTGGTATAAAACATTAGTGTCACAGATAAATTTCGATAAAGATCAAAAAGGATGCTAAACTGCAGTATTCATGAGTTTATCTAATTTCAAAATAATGGAATAATTTTTTAAAAACAATATGTGTTCTCGAAGAGGTGTAATACATACAGTACAGATCATTTCTACTGTAGATGGTTTGATACTGAGAAGCTGTTTGCTTGGTTTTGGTTTTCATTTAAACAGTTCTTAATAAGATGTGTCCACCCTAATTTTTGTCTTATCACCTGTTGGGTATAAATTCTGTTGGGAACCTTCTCTAACAAATTTGGGAGAAATGCTGATGGAGAGTTAGTGACTTTGTAATTCATGGAACAGTAAGTTTGGTGCTTTTTCCTTTCTCTTAAGCACAGACATCTATCTAAACCTCAGGATTTGCATTAGTGCTTTTTCAATTTAATGTGGTGATTCAGTAGGCAGAATTAAAGAGATGGCTTCTGAGTTCTTTTGCAGAAGCTGAATTTGTCAGTTTTCAGTTCAGACATCAAGAACTGTAGTAAAGAAGAAAGGGAAGACTTTCTGTTCTTACAATGAACACATCACCTCTGAACGGTGGGGCAAGAATTGCTGTGATAAAATACAATGTAGCCAGAAACTTCCAAAGGGTGTCATGGGGACTGTGGCATTATTTAAGCACAGCACTGTAAAGGTACAGTTAAAAAAAAATCACTACTGTGTACGTCAGGAAATGAGAAGATGATTCAGAGACAAAAGACGGGTAGATGTAGTGCTTAGCGATAGGGTTTAGTGATGGTTTTTGTCAGAGTTAGGTTGGTGGTTGGACTCAATCTGAAAGGTCCCTTCCAACCTAGGCAATTCTGTGATTCTCTGTTGGGACTTTTAAATGCCCAACATCGATTTAGTTCAAAACGATGCCCCAGTGGAAATGGGATTCTTATCTCTGTTAAAATATCTCCAGGAGTCTAAAAAAGCTTAGACTCATCAGTCAGGTATAGTTAATGCTACAGCTTTAAGTTCTTCAGTAAGTAATTTTTAAGATAAATCTATTTGACCATGTGGCTTTTAAAAATGACCATTTGTTAGAAAAAGTGTATCAGCAGGAAGAAGTCGTGTGAATTTTTTTCCTGCTCCTGCGGATATAGCCTTTTGGTTGCTCTAGTAATGACGTGGATCAGACTACAGGACTTGTATGATTAGTCCGCAAACTTTGCTCCTACCTGGAGGAGACAGGATTAATCTTTTCAACTGTCACAGCACACGTTGTACTCTCGGTCAGGGTGGTAGTTTCCTAAGTCACATGCTTAGGGTTAATATTTTGCTCTTGAGTTGCAATATGTGACTAGGATTTAAGTATCTGTTTTGTGTGATTAAGAGCAATTCTGAGCAATTAAAGAAAACAGTTCATTTGTGGCAGGTGGCAGAAAGCTAAAGAAGATAATTACTCTTTTTAGCCATCTGTGTTAACTGCCATTAGCAGAATTAAACTGAGATTCACCACTTTGAAATTTGAGGCAAAGTTCCTTTCCCTCAACTACATAATACAACATTGTCTGAAGTCTAATTACAAAAGAAAGTAATTTCACCCTGCTTGCCATGAGGTGCCTATTTGTTAATTTTATTAAAAATGTTGGCACTCCAAGATATGATAAACTGAACAACTGCTTGTACTGCATGTCTTTGAATTACATGTTGCCTCTGAAAAACTGTTCAACATTGAGTGAGAAGTTTATCCTGCAAAGTCCTGATCTATATCATCAGCAACTGCAGAAACGAACTTGTATTGAAAAGAAAAAATATTTCTACCCCATCAAGTGTCACAACTCGGAAATAACCCCATACCCCTCCCCAGCTCTGCTGACCATCCGTGTGCTTGAATTGCTGCTTGTAACCTTGTCAAACGATCAGGAATCATGTCACGGCTGAGGCACCTATGCTGCAGAAAGGCCATGAGCAGCTACAGAAATATTTGTTGAGACATGGAAAATACACATCATCAAAGCAAAAAAGCGGGCGTGGGAAATCTTTCCTCATGTACCCAGCAGGAGGAGGAATGAAGGCAGAGTGGAGGCATTCCTGCCTCGGGAAACCACTACAAGCCTGCCAGGGAGTACAAAACAATTCTTATCTCTTGCTGTATAGAGTCTATAGCACCAAGCACTTACAGATTGATGCAAATGAAAAATACGATTCTGGCCAAGCCCTCATGTCTGAAATCTAGCATTTTTGTCTGTTTTCTCTATTTTCTGGAAACTGTAAGGAGGCTGGGTTTCATGAATGTAGTACCAGGCTCATGTGTTACCTCCTGGTATCTATCAATTGCGCCTACTTTGTACTTCTGGGTATTAGTATTCTGGTAAAATTAATGTCTCGCGCTGTAACCACACAAAGCCACAGACCCAGCCACTGTATTAGTTGGACAAAAGGTTAGTCTGATTTTCCAAATACTAGTGATACTTTTGTGTACTGAAGTACTCAGGCTTAGGATTTTTTTATGGAAAACATGACACTTAATCACCAGTAGGAGTTTTCATGTTCACAGGATGATTCCAGCTAATTAGTGAATCTTTGTTACTGATGAATATCAACTAGATTTCATTTAAAAATGGGTGGATTATGTTAAGGGAATTATATTGGCCTTTAATGACTGTAATGACCAATTACAAACTTGAGAATATATTATGATTCCTCTCTTTTGTGAAATAGTTTACCGCTGTGCTTTTCAAAACCTGAATCTGTATTTAATGGTGGTACTTGTATAATTCCATGCTACGATTATCTTTTAGCAAGGAGAGAAATAGGACGACTAGAAGAATACCGTACAACTCGTCTGGTTTCGGAAGGCACTGTTTGGTAAAGGCAGAACAATACAGTGATCTGAGATGGTCTTTAAATAAGGCAAATATTTACAGTCTGATCTTCAGCTGATATAACAGGCGTATTAGAAATGAGGGACTGAGGATAGGATTCCCAAAGTCTAAGTTCTTGCAAGTTTTAGCAGCATTATTTGTGTGATGGGCTGTCTGATGAGAGCATGGGCTACTGCTCCCGGAGCAGCGACTCCGACTTTGCCAGAGGTTTTGTTCTTTTCCTTCCTCAGCAGGCTGGGTATGAAGAGAGCGTTCTGGGTGGTTTGTGCATTTGTAGTCTATGTTGGCAGACTTGGATTAACAAAAGCTGCTTTCTGTTGCCAAGAAATATGAAGTTTCTCTTAGCATTAAGTATTTGAACCCGGTGGTAACGTGTGAGGAAAACATCCCGGTTAGTGCAAGGGCTCTCTGTGCAGGGACTTAGGGCATCTTCAGATGCACTTTCTGTAGAGAAACACTGTGCCTTATTGGGTTTTTTAGACTTCAGATTTAGGTAGTCTGAGTTGTAGACGCTATGGACACTGTAATGGAAACTGGCTGTGCAGAGAGTATTTCTCGTTGTTTTTGTGATTGCTGGTGGGGAAGAAAAGGCTTGTATTGTTGGTCTGCAGAAGTAACAGACTTGGAGTGTCAACTGAGCTATGTTTTCAAGATGAATATCTGGAAATTCTGTTCCTTGCCTTCATTTCTGTGTGTTGTGAGTGACTTTCACAAGTAAAGTTCTGTGTTTTCCCCAGACTATAAGTAAAGTCAGCAACTTCACTGTTAGTCTGTAAGGGCAGGGTTGTTTTGCCAAAACGCATATATCCAGTGCCATCTAAGATGCCTTAAGACACCCCCACAACTGGCAGATGGGATTTAGGATTTAGGACTTAGGAGGGATGCTGCACTCTCAAGCAGCACCTGGAGGCCAGTCCGGATACTCCACAGTGCCTCAAATGCCAGTAAACTTCCGTATTGAGGCAACAAAATCCCAGTTCAGGTCTTGTATGAATGCCATTGCCAAGCTAATCAGGCAGTTGGAAAAAGCTACATCTAGCTAAATTAAATACACATTTACATAGGTTACACGTGATTCTGTATAAAGTTTCTTCCTATGTTTATTGTGCTTCGGTCCATAAGTCATTGCAATGTTCCTTTAGCTAGTGAGATATCTTTATTTGAAATAAAGAAAATATTTGTTATGGAGAAGATATAAGCAAGTTGAATTCTAATGAATAGCTTTATGTTAAATACACAGGACAGTTATTCAAATCTCGACTGTGAATCACAAATACTGGAAGTGATGTTGCTAAGCTTGCTTTGCTGTGTAGCTGCGTGTCCTTCCTAGAGAGTTCTTACTTCATTATTGCCTTTCTGAGCTGTGTTCTGGGACTTCGGTACAAAAGGAGGAAGGGAGTAGGAGGCAGAAATTGTGCAGGAGAACAAAAGCCCTTCAAATAACTCTTTTAGACACATTTCACACTTTAATTGAATAAATTGTACAGAAAATCCTTTGTCTGTAGTATACAACTCCCCAGGTGCTCTCAGCTACTATATCCACAGCTGTTTATATTCAAACTAGGTAATTTAATACGCTTATATCTGTATATATTTTACAGTGTATTTTAAAATCAAATGGCTGTGAATTTGGACTTGGAACAAAGCAAACACTCTGTGAAGAGGTGCTGCCTCTCTCCTTGCAACTTACAGTTAATCTCTGAATAAGCAACGTTAAAAATAGCACATTCTGCTGAGATATAAGCTCTGTTTTCAATGAGCGCGTAATGTCACTAACATGACATACATGCACAAAAAAAATGTGTGTGTCATGTCAGTTGGCAAATCAGCTGCTGCCTGGTGTTCCCCAAGGGGAGGGATTCACGCGTGAGGCTGCCAAAAGAAGGGTCATGATTCAGTTTGGCAGGGGCATAGCCTGGACACATTTTCCTTTAATTGCTCCTTGTCATGTGAGATGTGGTCCTGTGTGACACTGTGGCTAGAATAATATAGAAAATAAATACACACAGTCTCATATATGCCAGAATCTCTAAATGCTCTGTTTATTTTGCCAGTGATCATTAAAGATCAAAATAATTAGGGTTTCATTTTCTCCCACTTTTTTCCCATCATTTCTGCCTGAGTGATGCAGGAGTCAACAGAAAGGAACCACAGTACATTAAAACAGAATCATTTTTCCTGGCTGATTTGTAGTCCTATAGTCAAACTGCTTGTGCCTCACTTTGTAACTTCATCAACACAGGGAAGAAAGGCTAAAGATGCTTCTTAAGTCTCCCTGTAAAGCCTGATGGCTGGGAATGTCCTACAGTTTATTCACAGCAGGACGCAGTGTAATTGTCAGCTCCGTGTTTCTCCCCTAAAGAGCTGCTCTCTGCTGAAGGGAGGGAAAAAAATGTGAACAAGATTTTACAAATTTGGCATATGGTGGAGCAACTGCAGAGGCTGAAAATGACTCAGTAGCTACAAACTACAGGGCAGAACACGATTTTGCAGGTAATGCCGCCTCTCCTTTGGAAAACTGTGCCATACACAAACCAGATGTGATTCATGGCAGGTGCAGCTTCTACAACAGGGTGGATTGAGGAGGGAGAATCTGCACATATGTGTATACTTCGGGGTGTCTTTACTAGATACGAGGAAAATTATAGGGAGGGCTGGAGGGGATGGACGGCAGAGGGATGGGGTTTTGTATTAAGGCATGACTGCAATGCATTCACAGGTAATGCGTAATGCTTCCAGGAGGCAATCCTGGGGTCTGTATATTATTCTAGTGATCCTATAGTGCCTTTCCTGTGCTCACATCTCATAAAATGACATAAACTGGCCATGAATGACCGCGAAGGATTCCGCTGTCATTATGGTACCACTGGGTGCAGATGTGTCCTGGCCTGTTTTATGTGTCCCCCTGAGCCAAGAGTGCTGCTTGGCCATGGGAACGCTCGCCTGGCCTCGGGTCACTTGGGGACTGTATGGCCCAGGGCAGAGGTTGTGGCAGCAGCAGGGGGGTGGCTGCAGGGCAGTACCCTGGGCAGAGTGGCAGGGCAGGCGAGCAGAGGGGATGCTTCAGACACAAGATGAGTGGTGACCCCAAAAAGTTGCTCAGGACGTAGGCACAGTGTCCAGAGTACCCCAGGGAATCAGCCTGCAGAGCCCGGCCACCCTGGCTTCCAGCTGATCATCTACCAGCACCAAGAGAAAGGTCTTTGTCTTCAATAAGCTCTCCGACTCCTTGTGCAATTATCATTAAGAGCGTGTCGAGTGTTTGAAGGAGTCAGCCATTCAATTGTATAAAAGCAAAGGTTTAACCACAAAAGCTGCCAGGCACTCCCACAATTATCATTTATCAGCCAAACAGAATGTCCTCGGGTTATGTATTCATCAAATGTTTATTGATTTAAGCTTTGGGCATTTTACAGGATTAGAAATTATTACTTCTGATTTAAATAGTGTTTAGAGGACAGAAATCAAATACAAAACATTGTATTTATAAAACAGCAGGTTTTTAAAGAATTGCACAACAGAAGTATTAGAGAACATGAGCTCCTCTCCAATGTTTTCGAAGGGAAAAAATGGTCTCTATATACAGCAACCAGCCAAGTATTAAAGTGGGCCCATTTTTCACTTCAAAAGAGATTTTGCTCTTCCCAGTGACTCCATTCAGAGTAGAGGATATCAGGTCCTCTGACAATCTTTGCTGGTACCCGGTCACTCAGGAGAGGGGGTGTCTATTTATGAGAGGAACATTCCCACCCAGTTCTTTCCCACCCGACATGTGGTCATCAGCATGCAGTCTAAAATAGAAACGACGCACCCTTCAGGGGAACAAAGCACTCCCAAGCTCTGTGTCTGGGGTGTAGATATAAATATATTATCTATTGAACTGTGTCTCTGAAACAGCTTAATCATATCAAGCTAATCATCCCCTGAATACGGAGCCGGTCTTCATGCAGGGCTCAGTGGGGACAAGTCCCAGGCACTAAGGATGAGCCACCGAGCTTGTCCAGCGTGTCCCCTGCCACCAAAGAGAATTTGCTGTGCCCTGAGCAGCTGGGTGCCTTTTCTGTGTCTCACCGGCAGCCCTGATTTTCCCTTAAGGAAGTTCATTTAACGGTATGTTTATATATACAAAAGGTATTATGGTTTAGTATTTTACCTTGGCCCTTATAGGCTTGTCCTATATGTAGCCATAAAAGCGTGAGATTTGTTTATAGCTGAAACCTGTTTTAAGTGAAGGGCGTCTTGCACAGCAATTTGTCAGTGGCTAAAGAGCCTGGGGCTGGGAGCAGACATTTACTTACAGAATCTTTAGACTATTTTAAACAGGCCTTTGGGACCTCCCTACTGACCAGCCTCTAACATGCCCTTCTGTAGCATCTCTCCGTGTTATTTCTTTTAATTGACTAACCTCAACGCTGGCTGTTCAAAATCACTTTAACCCAAACATGCCCCCGGTCTGAAGCTCCTAATGACCTTCCCCTGGCCCTAAACACATATGGCTGAGACAATGCAAACATCATTTGGAAGATGAGTAAATTCAATAACTCAATTACCACTGCACCAAAATAACATTTATCAAACACTGGCCACAGCGGTTTGTGTCTTTAGCTCTCTCTCTTTCAATGGCACAGCATTTGGGTGAAAGTAACTAATCGATTTAGGAATGATTAAATAGAAATTTGTAACACTTGGCATTATTAAACCTTCAATCTTCATTACAACTGCTTAACGATTACATCATGGGCTGTGTAAAATAAATTAACAGTAGCTGGAAACAATCTCATCATAAATAAAGAAAGCAAAGGTATTAGGCTAGTGTTCAATAGAAAGTCTAATAAAAATACATATATTGTGGCATTATTAGTAGGTTATAAATACTGGGTTTTGGAGGAGTTTCCAGACGGAAAAATTCAAAAAGCCCCCCAAACCCCCAGCTAGTGTCTAACATTGAACTCCTTCATTTTAAAAGGTCTAATTTAGTGGTAGAGCCAGCAGCCTGAGGGCTGGAGATGAAGAACAGGTCATCCCCCGCATCCTCCTCTAAAACAGCAGAAACACTCCTTTACAGCCAGCCCAAATCCCAGGTTCTCCTCCTGGGCTCCACACTCATCCTTCACCTTAAGTTCAGTGAGTTTCTAGTTTCACCAGCTCCTTCAGATGTCCAGGAGAGGTCCTCTCCTTTTCCTCTTTCAGAACCAAAACTTTTAATGTTTTACGTAAGTTAATCTTTAAAATAATTTTGAAAATCCTGTAAAATTCTTTCACCTGTTTTCCTACCATCTTTGTTCAAAGCCTGATCCTCCCACAAACATCCAGATTGGGTGAACCATTCTGCATATAAAATACCTAATTTGAAAGTGTCATTGTAACTACTAAATGAAATCACAGCATTTCTTTAAAAATTTCCCTGGCTACCTATTAGATACCTTTGGTCTGTGGATTGCTGCAGCTATCTGTTTAGTTATAAAGTGCTAAAATGGAAAATTATTTGGTGCTAATCTGGACAGAAAGATGAGTCCGAGGGTGCATTTGGGTGGTGTGAAAGCAGCTAGTGGGTACTGCCCTGTTTAAGTCAAGGTCACTCTTAGATCTGAGAGGATTTTCCAGGTAGCTGGAACCTGTATCTGCTCTTCCCTCCTTGGACTTACGCCAAACTCAGCTTTTCTGGTATTGGAAATGTTGTCCAGGAAGTTCTGGCCCCCAAACTTTAATTTCCAGTGGTAAAGTGTAAATAGCCTCTAGCTTTGCATCTAGGTTCAAAAAATAAAGTAGCCTTTTCTTTCATTTCCTACTACCACCTCTTCTAGGCATTGAAAGAGAAACAAGCAGCGAACCTGATCCTGAATGACTAACGAAGTAAAAACAAGAGCAGAAATAAAGAGATTAAACAAATATTTATCAAATAGTATTCAGCTATTCAGAAACACAGGGAGGTTTTCCAACACATCAACCATAATTATCACAATGAAAATACTTTATATCGCAACTCTCCTCCTGTTAGAACTGGAATGTAAATTTAAGTCACCACATACCATGACATATAATAAATAATAAATCAAATGTTATTGACAGTGGTAAGTATGGTCCCTTGCTTCTTTTTCAGAAATGAATCAAAAGAAAAGATGACTACATTAAAGTGGCTCAGGCCTATAATTTTCTTCCAGTCCCAAGCATATAGCAAATGCCATTATTATGTTCAAAGTTGTGGTTTTTTAAAGCTCAGAAAGCAGGCCATTAAGCAAAAGCAATCAGCATGGGGTATAACCATTATAGGCCCTTTATTTTTTTTTTATTTAAAGAAATTTTTCTTAAGTGAATGGAAAGGGCAAACCCCCCCCCCCCCCCGCCGCCACGATCTGATAGCAGCCCTGCCAAGCACGGCCAGAGGAGAGGGGTTGTCTTTATTCACTGTGAGCACCTGCTCTTGCAGCAGCTGCCCTGGGGTCGGGAAGCTTAGCCTTTACTTGTGTTCTGTAGTATCTAAATCCTCAGCTGGCCCACAGGCTGCAGCTCAGAGCTGTACAACCCCATCAGTGGGTATCTTTTTTTTTTTCTTTTGGTTGTTTGTTTGTTTGTTTTTTAAATAGAGCTTTTTTTCTATGTCAAAATGGACCTCTACACATAACGATGGGGTAAGGGAGATTATAAGTGGGATACTTATAGCCTTATGTTATTCTGCCTTCATGCACATAAGGTTGGGGTAGGTGTATGATGCCACCAAAAATGTTTCACAACGATTTCATAGAGATTTGCAAATAATTGTCTGTGTCCTGCAGCAAGAGACAACCAGTCCCTCTTAGCACCCCACACTGCAAAGGACTCCTTGGTTAGACTTGTTTTCACCAGCAGCACCCAAGCGCTTTTGTCAACACAGCACTTCATCAGGCTCCCAAAACGATGGGGACCACAGGGACAATGGGGTAGCCTAGTTTTGCAGACTCCACCTGAGTGCCACCGTCCTTGTCCTTTGCTCCTGCTTCTCATCTACATTAAAGTTTTTTGGGTGAAGGCATGTGCCTTAAAACCCCACCAATTAAGAAATAAAGAGCAAAAAAAGGTAGAGGGTGGTGGGGGTAGCAGGAGCTGTGCATCTGCCCAACGTACACCTTTGGGATGCTCTGCCCCATTGCCTGAGCCCTGCAAAAGGCACAGCGCTAAGACAATTTTGGCTTTTCTCCTCCCCAGTTCTCCACTTGGCCAAGAACGTGTTGGTTTTAGCAGCTTAATGCAAATCCAGCCCTTGGAAAAACTCCACTCTTGTCTTATTACTTCTGTAGCATTAGTTGTTGTAGCAACAGAACGACTCCCCAGAGCCAGGGTGGGGTTGAGTTTTGCACAAACAAGGGGCATTTTTGAAGTCTTTAGAAGAAAAAAATCAGAGCTTTTTTCATGCTTTGCCAAAGTTGCCTTCCTGGGAGGCAGCGAGGTTGTTGATGACCCCGTATCGGCAAACTCCCCCTTGGCCCTTTTTAGGGCAGCATCGCCCGGAGTTCAGCACAGCTCTTGGGTTGAACATGCCCATCCAGGGATGGCAGGTGGATTTGATGGCAAATCAGGAATCTGCAATCCCATCTCTCACTTACACAGTGATTTGGTGACTCCGAAGATGTTCACTCCCGCTTCAACAGGACCCCAATCCACGGCTGCAGCTACTTACTACACGTGATTTCTCCCAGATGTGAGCACATCTCATCAAGCAAGCTAAGGATTTCTCTGTCCTCCTTGCCCCACACAGGGATGGTGCGTGGATTCGGAGCTGCCCCACTGCTCAAGGGCTGGATACACGGAGCAGTACAGGTCCCACATGCGTCACCCTGCATTTGCTCAAGGGCTGGCAGAGATGTAAAACCAGCATCTCTGTCATCTCCGAACCAAGTGGGTGCTGACTGGAACCAACTGGAAACTCTGGCATTACAGCATTTTAGTGGGAAAAACTCCTATTTCACTGCTGTGCACATTTGTCTAAAAATGGGACAAATCTATTGACAGGGAGGGTTTTTTCATAGCCCTGGTACACCGGGATGGGAAGGAAAGCAGAGAGATCAAAAGCCTGGCCCTTTTCTGTTTCACAACACCCACTGGGGAACTGCTGCTTTGCAATATCGAGGCACAAGCGCAGCAAAAGCAAATGCTCCAGACTGCCCATGGGAACCCCTTGGGCTGTCCGTGCAGCCTGAGCCCCATCCCAGCAGGGTCCCAGGGATGGAACGTGCCTGCTGACCCCAGCCCCCACCTTCAGCCCTCCTGAGGTACGTTCTGCTCCTCCTGTGAGCTCCCAGCCCTGGCTCAGTCCTCGCTCAGAGCTTGGTAGCACCAGTCTGCAGCGAGGAGGGAGAATACAGACAGTAAAGGCTGCTATTATTATTCCCATCAGTGAGTAGCTGATCATTGATGAGGTTGATTACTGGGCTCATTTAAGCAACTTGATCTGCTCCAAAACCATAAAGGTTTCTAAAATGAATTAGTCTGAACTATAATTTGCGAGCTGGCACAGACAGCCCTGAATAAGTTCGACTCACTTCCGCCATGCTTACTGTGGAAAGTAAAGATGCAGTACTTCCCTGGTGGGGCTTTGGTGGGATGCAGCAGCTTTCAGATATCCAGGAGCAACCAACAGCACCTGCAGTACACCCCTAAGTCCCGTCTCAGCATCACTAGCCTTTGCTGGGGCCTCCTTTGCCCATGGCCAGGCAGGGATTCAGCAGTGGGACAGTCCTGCCTTATGGCCAGGCACTTCCAGGTCATAGAATCATAAAATGGTTTGGGTTGTGAGGGGCTTTAAAGGCCATCTAATTCCAACCCCCTGCCATGGGCAGGGACACCTCCCATTAGACCAGGTTGCTCAAAACCTGTCTTTGTCATGTCCCAGCGGAAGCATTGGAAGCATTGTCCCCAACCCAGGGGCTGATGGTGCGGGTGGGCTCAGCGGGTTTAACCCACTCTTGACCTATTTGATCCACATTCGCACAAAGTGCCTGTTTAAAACCAGCTTCTGGGAGGGGAACGACCTCTCCTAGGACACAAGTGGGCCAGGAGGAAGGTCTTCTTCTCATGGTGGCTCAGACACCCCCCTTTCTCCTCCAAAGGATGTGACCTGCTGCTTTGCTCCCTGGGGAGGGAGATGGGGCTCCAGAAGTAATGATTTGTAAACAGGTTTTCTTGTTGGTACCTGTAGAGATGTGAGTAGCTGGGAAGAGCTCACCTACAGGAGCACCGACCTTTACTGTGGCCGGGAAATCCCTTCTCCACCACAGAAAAAATCAAAACAGCAATCCGTACTAAAAGAAAAAAATTAAAATGAATGGCAGCTGCTCTGAAACAGAGTTGGTATTCAGGCCATATAGGGTAAGATTATCTGGCGACAGCTCTGAATATCGTTAGCACAGCTTCCATGCAGTGGAATTATCTGGTAGGTCTTTTGCTCCGGCTGCTGTAACTGCTCTGGGCAGATCTGGATGAATTCAACCCAAGAGCTGGGTCTGGCTTGGGGGTGAAAACCCATGGCTGGAAAACAGACCCCCAGATCCCACTCCAGGAGATCTGTCTGGGTGGATAACAGGTCCTTCCCAACCTCCCTGCAGGAAGCCCTGCTGCACCCACAGCTTTCAACGTGGTGCCTTCTGGAGGTGGGAGAGTGTTTGCATGGACATGCAGTGTTTACAGTCGCCAGAAGTGGGAAAAACACTGATCTCCAAGCTCAATTTTCCTAAATATATTGGCTCAATTCCCTTGTTGTCTTTACTCATCTAAAAGGGGAGCCCATCAGTGGTGGAGGCCAGCGGGCTTTCCCAGCCCTGGCGAAGGAAGGTGCTGAAAGCAGAAGACAACATCTGAGCTGCTAAAGGATATTTTATGAATCTGCTGGTTGTGGGTTTAATCATAAATAAGCAAGAAAGGTATTTATTTATTTCATTCACAATTTTATATGTGCTTTAAAAAAAGCAGTATTACTTTTACAAAATGTTAACCCAGGAAGCACATCTTGCTACTAAAAATCTCTCAATACAAAAGGCAGCGTTTTAAAAAGTAAAATGCAATATAAAACAGTATAATGGGAAAAACGCGTATACAGAAGAGATGGAAGCCCTCCTGCAGCCCTGCCCTCCTCAGTACCTAGGAAAAAGCTCCCTCCAGATTAACCCATCGCCCCGGTTTTCATCCAGCCACTTCCCACAGGGAAATATGGTGGTCACGCCAGTCGCCGAGTTGGTGATCTCCACCCGCTCCACCAGCCAGCCCGGCGCTAGACCGCTGTTGTCGTGCTCAATCCGGACTTTTTTTAGCTCCCCCATGTCCAGGGTTTCCAGGTAAAACCTGTTGGTTTTGCCCCGCTCAAAGAGGTTCCTGAACTTCTGCTTCAGCGCCCGCTTTCCTGAGTCCCCGTTCAACCCGAAGATGGTGATGAACACGTTGGCATCGGTCCCCGCGCCCTTTTCAAAGCCTGTGACCACGATGGTCTCGTATTTGACTGGCACCAAGCTCCGGGCTTTGCTGGCAAAGCTCTCGGTGACCTTGGCACACTCGAAGACTTTGTAGTCCCGTCTCTTGTAACGCAGAGGGATTTTCACGTTGCACCTGAAATAATATCTGCCAAAGGAAAATTAACAGCATGTTAGTGGTGTGGATGGCCATGTTAATTGGCATGATCAAGGTGTTCAAGGCCAGGTTGGATGGGGCTTTGAGCAACCTGGTCTAGTGGGAGGTGTGCCTGCCCGGGGCAGGGGGGTGGAACAAGGTGGTCTTTGAAGGTCCCTTCCAACCTAAACCATCCCATGATTCTATGATTCTAAATGTTATGGACATTGCTTCTAAATTGCCAAATATAAATGTTTCAGTCCTTTTCCACACATGGGCTAGCGCTAGAGTTTCTCTCTAGAAAGACAGCCATGATTGAACATTGCAACTGCAATGGGAAAACCCAACGTCTCCCTAGACAGCCCCAGACACCCTGCTTATGGGAGGGATGGTGTGGGCCACTTGTCACCTCTTTTCCCTGTGCAATGGCATCTCCATTTACAGACCCACGGAGGCAGGACCAGCAATCAGTCCCACAGACAACACAGCCCAACGCTGCTGAGTTTAACTGATCTGAGAGCAGGGTCTCATCCCTGCAGCTCTCCAAGGGAGCTCAGCCAGTTATCCTCACGGATAGCACAGTAAAGGTTGGGCTAGGAAACAGGGAATAGGAAAGATGGGAGGAGGGGGTTTAAATTTCCCCCTTTCCTCATCTAGATCAGGCAGCCCATCCTTAGCAGGCAAAAAA
>VWZL01001595.1:1540883-1602716 GCA_013396915.1 Stercorarius parasiticus
GCATGGAACACAGAACTGATAGGTACCAGATGCTGAAAGCCCTTGGCTCGGCAGTGCTGCCTGTGGGGATGCGCAGGGAGCACACAGCACATCCATAAATTACCACGTACCTGGCAGCCGGCCAGAGGCTGGAGCACTCTGCTTTTAATGATGTATTTCATTTCCAATGATGCAGATCATTTCCAAGTGAGTTTTTTTTTCCCCCTTCCTCCCTCCCTCCCTCCCTCCCTCCCTCTGCCTTTGCCAAACTGCAGCAGGTTTTCCTGGAGGGAGCGTAGCCGGATTGCAGCGCGTTGTGCGCAAAATAAACACCTGGAGGAAGGGTTTACTACAGCTCCAGCAGTGTTTCCAACACTTTTGACATTTTCCGCAGACAGAGTAAAGCACTCCTTTCTCTGGGAAGAAGCTTTGTAAGTGAGAAATGCTGGTGGGAGCAAAATTTTAGTCTCAGCAACAGAAAAACTGCATCAGGGTGGGGTGGAGGGGTCGCCCGATGCTGCAGTTTTATTTCCTGGGCTACGTAATATCTCATGGTCTGGAGTTATAATGGAGCATGCCAGTCTTCAAGAGGGGCAAGAAGAAAAAAGATGACCTTTCTGGCCCTGGGATTTGCAAGAAAAAGCTCCTAAAAGCAGCCCTTTCACATACTAAGACAAACTATTAAAAGGCAAACGGCCCAGTATAATTCAAAACTACCGCTGTAGCAGTCTCATAACTCTTTTAATTTGGTCCTTGGCTGGACTGAGTGGGGTTTTTTTGGATGTTTGGGATCGGGAACACCTGGAGTGAGCGCTTGCTCTCACGGTGCAATCTGCTCCAGTTGATGGTTTGCAGAGCAAACACCGCCGAGAAGTGCTGCATCTGCAGAGCTGGAGCCCCGCTTCAGTGCAATGACAGGCTTTACCCGTATCTCCTGTCTGCCCTCTTTAATTTAATACAGCTTTAAAAAAGCCGTGGCTTTATGAGAAGGTCTCTGGCCCCTTCAAAACATACTACTTGAGCGGTTTCAGCGTGCTCCCAATGAGTTTAGTGCATGGATTTGATTGCACAGCTGGACTTCTAAGGGTTCCAGGCTTTTCCCCGCCAGGGGAAAAGAACATGTTTTAGTATGTAATTGACTGAGTTTTCATTCAGCAAATATTATTGTGGCTCTTCTGCTGTCTGATTAATTTGCTAGGAGAGACTCTTAGCTTCTAAAAAAACCCAGCCACTTCAAGGATTTCTTCTTAAACACTCAATTGTCTCAGTTGGAACAAACTCCTTATAGTTAAATTCTTTAGCAGCAACGGAAATATCACAGGGAAGAAAAGAAATCCACAATGAAGTGGTAGATATTTTCTCTCAAGAGGCGTTTATTCTGCAAATGGATGATCTTCTGCGGCTCCTGCCTAGTCTCTGTGCTATCTGCTCCCTGAGTTGTGAACGTCAGCTCTTCAAAAGACGGGGCTCAGACCAAAGCCTGTAGGATCTGACGTGCTCAGGGCTCTTCAGACACGTTCATTTTTCTACCATGGCAGATTTCAGTCGTATTCAAACCAGAGTAGCTGAGCTGCATGACCTTTCCAGTGGGCCTTTTGGACCACACCAGAAGGATCTCCCATCCAAACTGGTGTGAAGTGGAGGTTCAGGTTTTGTCTTACTCTCAGCTTTTTTCTCGGAGCTCTTTTTACAAGATTTAGCTAAAGGCCAGTCTGTGCAGAGCATCCTACAAACCCCTCAAATTTCAGTCAAAGTATTTTCCACAAGCGGAGGCATTAATTTGTCATAGCTGCAAGACTGACCCAAGCCAACTTGTTTATAAACTTATCGGCACATGCAAATTCCCTCTCTAACAACTCAGAAATTGCACAGGCGGGTCAGGCAGGGATGTTCTGTACCCAACACACCAAACAGCTTGTCCCTAGCTTTCAGAAAGGGATTAAGATTTGGTAAGCGTTTCCACTATTGCTTAAGTCTGAAGTGCTTCAGGAGGATGCATGCAGAGCTGCTCAGCTTCCCCATGCCCTCCTGGAGTGGCTCCTTGCAGATGTGAAGGCACTTACTTGTTGCAAAGCTCCATCTCAGTTACAATAATCTCTTGGACGTGCCAGAAGACATCAGCTTTTGCAGATGACTTCTTCCCATCTTTTGGGCAGTGACCAACACAGATGGCTGCAATATCACCAACATTCTTTGAAGAAAACTGAAATGTGTCTGTTGCTCCCCTACAGGAAAGAGGGAGCAGTTTCAGTTAGTATCTTGAAGGCTGGAAGTGACTTGTCTCATATGGACATTAACTAACCTGCACATAGCCACAGAAGAGAGAAGATAAGCCTTCATTTAAAGTCATTTGATTTGACCTACAATCATTCAACACAAAGTATAATTTCCATATCTAAATTTAGTATTTTCTCTGATTAAGGATGACACTAAATTGTTGCCACTAGGACTTTCCAGGATAAACTTGAGCTGTTCCACACACAAAATCAATTTGTCTCATTATAGATAAAACTAAAGAATGACTAATTTCCCCTCTGGCACTTACTCATTCATCCTTGACAGATACTGTATCTGTTACACATCTACCCACCATAGCTGTTTTAAATTTGCTAGTTCAGCCACCCTTCCTGAAGCTCAGCTTGGAAACAGTTTAGAGAAACGATAGGCCTCTGCCAAACCCTTGTCTGGCTCCCTGTCATGTCCCCTGCGTATCTGTTAGGTTTATCTCCTTGGACTGGTCCTTATTCCAACCTGCTTCCAAGGATGGACTGTGAGTGATGCTTTGGAGAGTGGTGTCTTTAACTCCACTGTAGACACCATCAGCTGAAGGTCAGGAGGAAGCTCCCACTGATCTCTCATGAAATCTCAGCCATTCATACTAGAGTCCACATCAGCTGTCATTTCACCTTCCTTTACAGAGCCGCAAGAAAAACGTTTCCTCCCTGCAAAGCAGCAGAACATCAGCAGTGTCCATGACTTTGAAGAGGTTCCTGTCTCCTAAGGACGTGCTGTGTCCCTAAAGAAAGTGGAAAACCCATCTCACATCCGGAGCACTTTGGTCCCACGTGAAAGAAGGAATCATCCGCACGTTACATGGATGCACCTCCAGCTCGTCTGTGCACGAGGCTGATATTCGGCTTTTTCCTCACGCGACAGTGATCTTTCAGCCTTACCCCCTGCCAAGATTCATCTGGAAAGTCAAATCTGAGCAGCTCTGACAACATTTAGCCTCCAACTATTTTTACTTTCTCTCTGATTCCCACTGCCAGTGAGATGCTGTAAAAGGAACTAAAAACACCTCCAGCTTCCTTCTGCTCCTCCCAGCTCAAAAATACACAGCCTCCCCGGGGGCTCGCCAGCAGCCCGTTTGTATTTACTAATACAAAAGGATACAAACACACACACATGCATCATCTACATTTCTTTTCACCAAACGCCTTTTTCTTATAATTTTTAAACCTGCTTTCTGTCTGCCCAGCAGAAACTAATTTTATATCTTCCTTTTGAAGTTCAACAAGACCTCATGAAGTTCAACAAGACCAAGTGCAAGGTCCTCCATCTGGGTCAGGGCAATCCCAAGCACTGATATAGGCTGGGCAGTGACTGGCTTGAGAGCAGCCCTGAAGAAAAGGACTTGGGGGTGCTGGTGGACAAGAGGCTCAACATGAGCCATCAGTGTGCACTTGCAGCCCAGAAAGCCAATCGTATCCTGGGCTGCATCAGGAGAAGCGTGGCCAGCAGGTCGAGGGAGGTGATTCTCCCCCTCTACTCCACTCTCGTGAGACCCCACCTGGAGTACTGCGTCCAGTTCTGGAGCCCCTACTACAAGAGAGATGTGGACGTGCTGGAACGTGTCCAGGCAAGGACCACGAGGATGATCAGAGGGCTGGAGCACCTCTCCTATGAGGACAGACTGAGGGAGTCTGGAGAAAAGAAGGCTCCGAGGAGACCTTATAGTGGCCTACCAGTATCTTAACGGGGCCTACAAGAAAGCTGGTGAGGGACTTTTTAGGATGTCGGGTAATGGTAGGACCAGAGGGAACAGATTAAAACTAGAGATGGGTCGATTCAGACTGGACGTTAGAAAGAAGTTCTTCACCATGAGGGTGGTGAGACACTGGAACAGGTTGCCCAGAGAGGTGGTGGAAGCCCCATCCCTGGAAGTTTTTAAGGCCAGGCTGGATGGGGCTCTGAGCAACCTGATCTAGTGGGAGATGTCCCTGCTCGTGGCAGGGGGTTAGAACTAGATGATCTTTAAGGTCCATTCCAACCCTAACAATTCTATGATTCTTTTACTCCAGGTGAGAAGCCATTATGCAACTCTGTAGACCATCCTGAAGAACAGGTGGCGTTTGTGGAAAGCACACCACTGGTGGGGAGTCCCTCTAGCCCACCATGCAGTCCCACTACCTTTCAAATCTCCTTTTCCTGGAGGAGTTTTCCATGAGGAATTCTTTCGAGCGGCCCATCTTTCCTTCTAAGATGATCCAGATGTTTTCCTTTGTTTCTGCATCCTCTCTGTCGCTTGTTACTGTGACAATCTCATAGGCTTTAAAGCATAATTAACACACACGTTAAACAGAAAAGGAAGAGCAGATGGCCAGAAAAATCTCTTCATTTGGCTGCCAATTTGCTTAAAAATTCTCCTCCTAATATTTACCACAGCACACAAGAAAGCATTTGCAAAATAAGGACGGAACCACACTGAAATCTGTGGGACTTTTGACTTCAACGTGCTGTGGATTTCATGCAGGGATAGAGTACGTGAAAAATATGAGTCCTGCTCGATCAACGAGCAGGAGTAGATGGAGCTGCTCCTGAACAAGCTGTGTCCAGCTCCCTGCTGTGCTAAGCATTCCCTTTTTAACACAGCTCAAATCCCACAGTTTTTGTGCCACCATTCCTAACAGGAATAGTGAGGGTATCCATGTATTCCTCAGGATGTGCTCAGATGCTATGGTGGGATGTAAGTACACAAAATGTTAACGAAAAGGCTGTTTTTTTGCAGGGGCAGAGTGAAATCACACTGAAGTAATGTGATTATTGACTCTCCAGGACTCTCCTGAAGAAGATCACTGCGGTGCAGGAATTCTGGAGATGCACTTTGTATATCATCAGTGCAGTTAAATAACTCTTGCTCACCACATTAGACACCAGTGTAATTACCTTGGACTCGGTGGAATTACCCAGAGCAGGTCCAGGGCTATGGGGTGTTAAGCTTGGCCATCGTGTTCAGCTTGGATACTTGAGCTAGTAGCCCAGAACATGTTAAGGAGGAAGCTAGAGCAATGTTACTTAGAAAGCTTTAAGGACTGAACTTATTTTCCACCTCAAAGCTCAAGCCCATTATTTCTAATGAGACCATAAACACGTGTCCTTATGGCTTACTGCTGGATTGAACCGCTGCAGATGGGCCCCTCTTAAGTTTCGACCCCAAATGAGATTTTTTGCTTCCTCATAAATCCTGATTTGTTTCTTTCTTATCACAGCATTGCACTTTTGAACTAAGGAGAATCTTAAGTAATTCAACCCTTAGAGCCTGCAAATACAAACACCAATTGCTGGGGAACCCTTAATGGAGCAGTGTGTCAACTCTAAACTCTTAGTCAACTCTAAACTTACCAGTCCGTTCCTTCAGTTCCAGGATGTCATTATTGGCACAAGCCAGTTCCCTTATGAGCTGCCCATCGTCTTCACCTTTAGCCAACCAGCGATCGCACTGGAAACGAAATGTCTTGTCCATGGCGGAGTCCGTAACGTCAATATATTCCAAGTGCCAACCTGGTGCGATTCCTAGTAAAACAACCAAACAAAAAATATTTTGATATTTTCACATAGCTTGGGTAAGAAGGTGAGACACCTCTCCTCAGGAGCACCCTGCTGGTGCTAGAAATGATCTTTATTTTCTTCAGATAATGTCACCAGTGAACATGATGTTGTTGTGATACCAAAAACAATGATGACCTGCTCAAGACCATAATCTGATCCCCCTTCTAGAGTCAGGCCATGCTTTTGAGGGACTCGCTGGCTTTTGACCAGATATAAGGAAGTTGGAGCATGGTCACAGATAAGCCAGATTTCAAGCTCTCTGGGCAAGGGGCCACCTCTTGTCCTTGCCCAGCACTTCATACAAGATGGGGCGTCTGCAATACCAGTGACAGCAGCAGTGAGCAGGGAGAGATGGGTCTGGAGTGCCCCCTCTCAACACACCAACGCAGGGACCGTCCCAGAGAAGCACTGGGCTTAAGGACAACAAACCCTTGTTATTAAACAAACCCAAGTTATTATTAAAAGACACAGCCGTGTATGCATGTGGGGGTCCGTCTTGGGAGTGCTAGTTGACAACAAACTGTAGGGTTTAGTGTCTTTCTGTATGGCCCCCCAAAGCCTTCATCTTTGGATTTGAAGGTCAGAAGGTACATTGCAACTTGCTCCTTTGACCCTGCCAGCAAGGAAATTACCTACGTTAGCCTGATCTTGCAAAGCAACCACAGTGAATTCACTAATGCTGCAACTGGCCATGAACGTAGGACAGACAAAAGGATGGATGCTCTGTCAGGGACCACCAAGTCACCTAACTTATGTCTTTGAGCCTTCTGAGGAGTCATAGCTTCCTTATAGTTTTCTACTTCCTTTCTTTTTTTTATTTTCCCCCGTGGAAAAACAACTTGAAAATGAAGAAAAGGGCATTTGGGAATATTTTCCTGATTTCTTTGTTGAAATAGAAGAAGCCCTTGGTGAACTTGGGTGGACAGAAGGTTCTGACAGTTCTACTTACAAGTCCTGCTATTAGTCAAACAGAGAAAGGTTACGTTCATGATGAGAGATCTCTGCTGACTTATTATTTACACTAAACAGCTCTTGCACTCCCAAGAACTCGCTGCCATGTGCTTACTTCCTTAGTTTGCAAATATTAATCTTCTTTAGCCCTGAAAAGAAAATGATGACACTTTTTTGTGTTATGTCAACAAGTCACCCTGCTCCCATGGACTGCGATCCCTCCACACCATATGTTGGTAGTTGTCTAACAGCCTCACAGCCATTCTTGTTTTTTACTTTGGCTTCCTGAACCTTCTTCAGGCTAGGAAATCACCTGTTACAAAGCACAGACCTCAACCAAAGACACCACTTGCCCCTTAAATTCCAATTCAGGGGGCACAGAACTGAAAAGTCATTGTGGCTGAAAGACACCTCTGGAGACCCCCTAGTCCAACCCCCTGCTTGGAACAAGGTCAGCTAAAGCAGGTTTCTCAGGGCTGTGACCACTCAGGTTTTGATTATCTCCAAGGATGGACACTCCGCAACCTCTCTGGGCAACCTGTGCCAGTGTTTGATTATCTGTGCAGAGAAAAAACCTTTTTTCTTGGGTTTAAATGTAATTTCCTGTATTTCAATTTGTGCCCATTGCCTCTTGTCCTGTCACTGGGCACTGCTGAGGAGAGTCTGGCTCCATCTTCTTTATTACCCCCATTAGATACTCCTACACATCAAGAAAATCCCCCTGAGCATTGTCTTCTGCAAGGTGAACAGTCACAGCTCTCTCAGGCGTTCCTCATACAACAGATGCTCCAATTCCTTAGCCATCTTTGAGGCCCTTCTCCAGGACGTTCATGTCTCTCTTGAACTGTGAGGACAGTGCCATGTGCCAGTGACAAGACCTGTGCAAATACCACGGGTGCACGACCCAGGCAGGGGAGTTGGATGCACCACCCAAACACATAAGACCTTCTCCAGGCTCCAGCAGCAGAAGAAGGGTATGAAGGTGTTTTGGGGATGAGATGGTGTGCGATACCCTCACAGATCCTCACCAGTTTATTGCCTCGTGGGCAGATCTTATCAAGTTCCCCAGGGCTCCCACTGCTCTCTAACTGGAGCAACTTGCTCTTCGGTGCTGTTTGGAAATTTATTCTAAACATGTTGGCAGTGTCAGCCGTTAATCTTTTTGGCAGGCTCATTTCCATTTAAGTTCAATGAACGTCTCTGCAGCATATTCAGGAGGCTGCTCCGCTTCCATCAAAACTTTAGTTAAAAAAGTACAGGATGAAAGAAAGAAAACTTCCCATCCTTCTCCAGCAAGAGAGATCAATGTCTGCAGACCAGGATAGAATAAATTGGTGATCTTAGTCCTGTTGACAGCAGTGAACAGCATGACTGGGACAGGATCAGAGCTAAGCTGTGGTATGAGGAGAGAAACTGAGTGAGATACAGCCTCACTCCTCCTTCTTCTCCCTCTTCTCTGGCCTGGTCCCACCAGCCGCTCACCAGGAGAGCTGCTGCAAAAAATCTGTTTTTTTATTACAGGGAGAGATGGGCCAGAGCTGACTTTCTAGCGCGTGTTGGAGTTGAAGGCAAAGCAAGCACAAATTGCAGCTTTTCCTGGTGTTCCCTGCAAAAGGTGCATTTATCAGCTCTGGGCTATTTAAGGACCAACCTCTGGGCTCTGTCAGGGGCTCAACACAGAAAAGCAAATACCAACAAGGTGTCCCTTTACAGCACAAGGGTACCTGAAACCAAGGAGCTGGCTGGTCACTCTTAAAAAACCATTGCTACAGCCTCAAAGCATCCTCCTGCCTGCTTTACGGAAAAAATAGTTCTCTTCTCCCTCACTAGAATTGGTGTCTCCTTTTTCCTGTTTTTCTTCATGATGATTAGCAGTTTAAATTAGACTGGGAGACCTGGAAGTTGTAGGAGTATCCTATACTGCTTTTCATTTCTCAAGATAAATGATTCACCCCAGGTGAATGGGATATATTGGTTATGTGCAGAGCAGCACATCTTCCTGCGCCGTCCACATGCCCCAGTGCCAGGAGTGGTGTCACACGAAGGCTTTCACTGCCACAGCATTAAGCTCTCTGTAAAAGCTGATACGGAATGATTGATGGATGAATTGGATGATGGATGGATGGATGCATGGATGGATGGATGAAATGGAAGGATTGGTTTGGGGCTGAAGAAAGACAAAGTATTGGTTTTCTCTTGTTTCAGATTGGGAAAAGATATATTTAATATCTTTTCGCATTGATCTAGACAAAAGCACAAAGCCCAGTTATGCACAGAGCCTAAATGTGAGTCTTTCCCTCCACCGAGCTGGCTCTGTGTGCCAGGGGGGCACATCAGTGGAAGGAGAAAGAAGAAACTGTGTTTGCAGAATCCCTTTTCAGGTCATGAAATCCTGGTTTCAGGATATTACCCTGCTTCTACCTTCTGTTCCTGTGCAGCTTTTGCAGAGCAATGGGCTCAGAGATATTACAGCACCTAAGAAACAACAGGAAAGGAAACTACATCCCATACGGATGTAACACCAGAGTCATCAAATCCTCAGCACAAGCTGGCTTATGGAGTGGGCATCAGTGAAGCAAGAGGAAACAGAGAAGTTCATGGAGTGGACATCAGGAGGAAGAGGGATCACAAAAGTGGTGGGGATGTAGCAGGGTGGAAGGACTTTCCTAGGCCCTGTCCATTGCTCACAGAACCTGGCCATGCTGGAGGATCTTTGAGGGGATGGCTCACCAGCCTTTTCCCTGGATGCTGTTGGATGGTGGACCCTGGTCCACTGTGAAAGCCACAGCTGCTTCATCATTTAACTTTCATTGCCTGCAGAAGAGCCAGAGCAGATCTGTCTGTATCTCTGGCACCTTGACCAACAGCACCAGGAGAACAAGGGTTTAGGTACAAATCAGCTACACAAATGCCTTGGAGGGCATCATGGGCCTTCCTGCAGTGACCGCACTACAAACCAGGACCACTACATTTGTCTCCTTCAGTGTTTTGGGGCAGAAGGTAAGAAATAGCACATATCATAGAGTCATAGAATGGTTCGGGTTGGAAGTGACCTTAAAGATCATCTCGTTCCAACCCCTCTGCCATGGGCAGGATATCTGAGCAGTCCCTGCTTGATTATGCAGGTCTCGGTCTTTAAAATGGTTTGCCCACCACTGTGCCTTTGTGGAAGATCCCTTATCACCATAACAAGTGTTCTGCGTTTGTAACAAAAGGTACTTCACTCCAGGCCTGGTTTGCTGCCACCAAAATCCCCAGAAGCAAACCTGCCCTAATAAAACCCGTGGCTGTGCCATGTAGGTTCCTTAATGGTCCACAGCTGGAAGTGACATTTTCAATAGCGTGTAAAACATTTCAAATGCAATTAGAGGAGGAGAAGAGCTTTGTGGAAAACAGAATCACTTTGCTTGTTTGACTCTGGCAGTTGTATAATTTAGTGTCACATAGGGAAATGTATTCTCTTCCCCAAGTGTCCTTATCCAAAAGAGCAGTTATTTATCCCATTTATCTCCTTTTCCAAAAGGGCTGAAGCTGACAGCTGGGTGATGCTGGGCAAGAACCCTCTGTGTCCGTCTGCAAGGTCTTCATCGGATCATTTTCCCTTTTTCCCAGGCGATGCTAAAAGTCTGAGCTTTCCCGACGCTGGACAGACAGGTTGGAGTGTAAGCTCCTTGTCATGTATCTCTGCAGTGATTAGCACAATCGAGTCTGACTTCAGAAGCAGTAGATGTAGCACAGATAATGAAGTTACTGCTTCATTTAACTAAAACCCCAATCTGCAGCACGAAAATTTCCCTTAGCCCCTCTTGGGAACAGCCACCACTTGCCCCAGCCTACATTCACCACTAAAATATTAAGCTGTTCTGACACACATGGAAACATGGGAGGATGGGAGAAAAAGAATGAGAATGAACCGAGTCTGGTGGGTTCACAACTCATCCATCAGGCACCTGGTCACTGACCTTGGTCTAGTGAATATTAGAGAGAGCTGGTGGGATCGAAGCTCTGCTGTCAGAACCACACCCAGGCTTGGATGAGCACACGTCCGTGGAATTGTAAACTGTCTCCACTCTCCAGCCATATCAATCGATGTTCCTTTCTATCCCTTGTCTACCTGTAGCCGATCTTCTTTGTTTTGGTTTTGAAAACGGTTGATGCCCAATCAAAGATAACAGTGGTCATTACTGGTGCTTATGTTCCCATGGGAGTAAAAGAAGAATCCCGCTCGGGACATTGACTACTGAGGGGCCAGTGAAGAATTGCTGCTGCCCAGCCATTCACAACCATCATCCAGCGCTGATGAGCACCCTAACTGCATATTATTTTTTTTTTTCTTTTCACGTTTTCTGAAACATAAAGTAATGACCATTGCAAAGACAGTTCATCAGCCTTGTGTCTTCTGACATTACTTATCCCCTGCCTGGTTAGATGATCATCCATCCCTAAACCCCACCGCATGAGACACCACCCAGAAAGTGGTGGGAGTTTTGATAGCAGCTTCAGATGGCTAGAAATGGAGCGTTAATTGTGAGGTGTTAAAATCGTAGCATCTAGCTTTGCATCAGTACATCTCAAAACACTTTAAGAAGGTGAATAATTTTTATCCCTAATTTACATAATTGAAAATGAGGTACGGGGATGTGATTTACGCAAGGTCATTCAGCAAGCCAGTGGCAGAATAAAAATAGATCCATTTTGTATATCTCTCCTTTAGGATCATGTTAGTTCACACCGCAACCTTTCTCATCAGAGCAGACAGGCAATGCAAAACCTCTCACAACCTTTGACAAAGGAAAAGCTTAACACTTGGGACAGTTTTAGAAAATGGGTCTCCTGCCTGCCCCCCCCCCCTCTGTTGGCTATGCAACTTGCTCAGTCCAGGATTTGGCTCAGATCAAAACGACCCCTAAATTACTCTCAAACAAAAAAACCCACCCCCATATCTTACAGATAAACTACTCCTGTGCAAAACCACTTCACAGCTCAGAGTGAAGATATAGCAGTTTCTCAGATGATATTCTTGCGATTGAAGCACATTTTGTGTTTTAGTGAGGCACACTTCATGCAAAAGCATTTAACAAGGGTGCAGGATAATTTGTCCCCAAGAGGAGTAAAGGAGGCTTGTAGAAAAGAGCAGCTTTTACAGAATCAGTAATGATACAGCTCCATCCGGCCCTTTGGGCTCTTTCTACTCTGTAATGAAGGGTTCTGCAGTTACAGGAGATTGGGAGGAAATGAATGACCTGCGCAAGGTCAAGACTGAAGTCTTCACCTTCTCTCCAAGTCTGATGTTTTGTTTGCTTACATCTTTTCTTTTTTCTACTTTATGTCACCTCTGGACTGTGAGATCTTTGCCACGTCTTCTGCTTGTGCTGTGATGCCGGTAGCTCATCTTTGTGATAGGACGCGTAAAACAGGATGATACCATGGATGCTAATTTGTTTTTTATCGTAAATCTGTGAAGGTAGAGTAAGTGTTTCTTCCCAGCTCTTTTGCTATTCTAATTATGGAGTTGTTTTCCAAAACCAATAGTTGGCTTCTATTGCTCGTCCTAGAGGGTTGTTACCCATGTTGGCGTTTTTAATGCTGTATTTAGTGCATTACACAAAGTGAAGATACTTGGAACAGATTGTGATGCTTATCACCTGCAGCAGACCCCATAAGTCAACTGCTCAGACTGAGGTCACTTGGTTTGTTCAGTTTAGAGAAAAGAAGGTGCCCTCATCACAGTCTACAACTTCCTCCCGGGGGGCAGTGGAGGGGAAGGTGCTGATCTCCTCTCTCTGGTGACCAGCTGTAGGACACGAGGAAATGGAACGAAGCTGCGTTAGGGGAAGTACATATTGGACATTAGGAAAAGGTTCTTCACTAAGATGGTGGTCAGTCACTGGAACAAGCTTCCCAGGGAAGCGGTCATGGCACCAAGCCTGGCAGAGTTCGAGAGGCATCTGGACAATGCTCTTAGTTGTATGGTTTAATTTTATGTAGTCCTAAGGGGTGCAGGGAGTTGGAGTCAATGATCCTTATGGGTTCCTTCCAACTCAAGATATTCTGTGATTCTATGACTCTATAACTGTTGAGCATAAGGAAGAAACCTGCCACTGAAGAGAGAGGAAGATGCATGGCACGTGAGGAGGGCTCTGCAGGTTGGTGCTGGGATCTCCTGAGGGACTGAAGCCAGATTTGGGCAATCTGAAGGACTAAGGAGCCACGGTGCGGTTGCTGGCATGCCACATAGGTCTGCAGCTTGCACGCGCATTTGTGCTTTATCTAAGGTGTTGACTTCAGTCCACCCAGAAAGATGCAGGAGTTGAGGTTGTCTTCGTTAGTACTGACCCATCAACAAAACAGGGGGGATGATGGACTCTCCTCTCCTTGGGCAGTTTTACACGTCTATTTATCTTCCTCTCACTTTTTATTTAAAGCAGAAACTATTCAACAAATCTGCCCCATGGATCAACAGAGTTTATGAGGCAACAGTCAAGTGAAGAGAAGAGGGCTTAGAAAAGCCCTTCTCAAGTCTGATAGGTGAGCAAATCCTTACGAAGGGCTAAAAAGGCAGATCTTTAGGGTTTTTTTAACAATTTATGGCCTACAGGTACCCAAAAGGCTGGAATCATGCCCGTGACTTGCAGAAACATATCTCTGGAAGAGCTGTGTGCTGCAAGTTCAAGGCTTGTGTAATTTAAGATCTGATCTAAGATATTGCTCCTTTAAAAGGTAGTTCATTCAGAGAAAGGAAAGGAAAAATAAGGGTATACTACTGTTTTTGACTTGGGTCCGGATCAAGAAAGAGGAATAAAATACTTTCTCCACTGGAAGAGCCACCCATAAGGAGTCAGTGGGGCAGTTAGGCTACTTAAAACTCAATTAGACAATGTCATAGCAGTTGGTGTAATTGAGAGAAGGGCCCTAATGAGGCAACGAAGAAGTTGGGCTGCATAACCTTGTTATTTACTTCTGTCTTTGCTCCTACAATAACACAGAGAAGTCTAGTTTATCCATAATTAGACTCTTCCTGGCTCCCCTTGGCTGATGGCAACTGAGATAATCAAGAATCTGAAATTAATGACTTTAGAAAGATTGCTTATCATGTGGGTTCAAATCTACTCAGGCAGATGAGGGAGCTAAATCCAGATTTCCCATATCTCGTCGTTGCAAGGAGAAAAAGGCAACAACAACAACAACAAAAACAAAAAAGGAAAAAAACCGCTTTTTCTAGGTAAATAATTCCATTACTGAGATACTGAGAAACTTTAAGCTGCTCTTCCAGAATGGTGATTTAGTCCTTAAACCAGAGAAAAAAATTGAGGCCTATATTTAGAAAGCCAGGGTTTCTACAGACCTACAGATACTGATCTTGCATAAATGTAGAAGTAAATGAACTGAGATATGAGAAAATACATAGTGCCTATCTTAGATCAGGACTTGGGGAGTCTGGAAATGATTAAATTTGCTCAGGGAGTCTAAATATATTAGGTCGAACATCAGCATCTCAAAGTAAACAGGGACAAGATAAAAAGGCATGGAGCAAAACTTAAAACTAAATTTAATTCACAGCAATTCATTGTTACCAGACTCTTGCTGGTGAGCTCTAAACATCTAAAATATCAGGAACAAGTTCCTTGAAAATGCAGTTGCGAAGTCTTTAAACTGTCTGTTTTCAAATGAGCACCGACTTCCTCCATAATCAATTTTACTGAAGTCAGAGGAATTAAATGGGGGCTTCATTCCTCCTTTATACCTCATATAGAGATGCCACTCAGCAGTTTTTGTGGGGAAAATGTCATTTAAAAGCATTAAAGTGGGACTACAAAACTGACATGCTTTTCCAGAGGAGGCAAATGCCATGTGTTTGCGATTTAAAGACCTTCTGACAGTCTTTGCCATTGCAATTACTGCCTCTTCAACTCTGAACACCCCACTGCAGTCACATTTCAGTGAAAGGATAAACAAAAGTGGGATGTGAACTGGGAGCGATCCACCAGCAGCAAAACTTCGCTGATGGGGATGGATACTGAGCTGGACTTCACCGCAAGTTGCCACCTGGGGCAAGCCGTTTAAATGTATTTTATCCTGAAATAGGGGAATAGGGGCAGGTTCGTTGACTTCTTGCTGGGACCAGGTGATGTCTGAATGGAAAGGAAGCCCTGTGATGGCTAGTAGTTCCCTTAACTAGCCCATAGGTGCTAAAAGCACCTAATGCGAGTCAAAACAGGCTGGTGCCGTCATTGAGGCTAATTATTAAGAAAATTAGGAAAAGAACATCAACCATGTTCCAAGAATTCAAGTGAGGAGCAATGGGGTAGGCCAGTGTGAGGTTGAGTCTTCCACAGACCATTGGCAGAGAACCATCTAGTCCAAAAAAGAAAAAAAAAAAACTAAGGAAAGAACGATCAACATCTGATGCTCCAAAGTAATGGTAAATACAAGCACATTTTTATTTAATACCCAAAGTCCCACAAGCATCTGACAAAACCCGTGCATGACCCTCGACCCCTGACCCCACTACTCCTTTCCAAAAAATAGAGCCAGGAATTTCTAACCAGTGGCACAGCCAATTTATATAAATTATATATAGAGAGCAGGCCTATATGCAAAGGCTAGCTATAGCCTGGGATCCCAGCAGTAATAAATACTCTACCCACCCAACAAACTGTCATGCTGCATTGTGTGAAGTTTGAGATAGGATATGCCTTTCACATGACTAATGCAAGAACAATGAAGACAACATATGTTATGATTTAAACTACAGTTGTCCTTCCTTCTGGGGGGAAAACCAAGTACATTTTTGCTGAACAAAACCTGAGCACGTTGCTTGTCCAAGGCTTAACCCTGCAGTCAGCTAGATCTGGTAAAAGCCCTATCATTTATAAATGGAAACCATTGATATGCAGGAAATAAGGAAAGAGAGTATGAGGTTGCAATGTGTATTTATATTCATAAATATGAAGTACTTTTTCAGGTTCTGGGCACATGGTTTACTATTTTAGCTGACTTGTTGTAGCTATCTGGGTACATGCTCTTAGCCCGCAGCAAATTTAAACTAATTGAGCCTTTTTACTGCTTAGCCTAAGGCTAAACTCTGTTACTTCCCTTTGCCACTAACCAAGAGCATGCAGACAGCAATTACCATAACTCAGTTGCAATGCGGTAACTCCCCAACCCGTATCAACAACATCATCAGTGGCATGGAGGAGGTGAACCAGGATCACTTGTGCAAGAAGGAAAAGGCAGCAAAACCATCTAGATTAACAGGGTTCGCTTGTCACGCAGCAATGAGCAGACCCATGGGACTCATTGCCACGGGATGCCGTGGGTGCTAAATGTCTCCTGGAGAGTCTGGACCAGCATTTGAATGAGAAAATTCACTGAAAATTATTTAACGGGCAAAAATTATACCCAGTTCAGGAGATGCCCTGAGCAAGATACCCATAGCAAGATGCGGAGGACTGGGGAAGGATTACACATGCCTGCTCAGTTCCTCCTCTCCCTCGGGCACCCAACGATGCTGCTGTTGGAAACAGCTGGTGGGTTGGACAGACCCTCGGTCTGACCCAGTTCTCATCATCCTACATCCCAGCCTGTTCATGTGCCTGAGCCCTAAGGAACAGCTCCGATCTGGTGGGTGGATTTCATTCTGTTAGCATGACCGGGGAGCCACAATGCCTCTTGAGGAAAATGTTCTTTTCGTAGAGGTTTTAGCCAGTAATATATTTGAAAACAAATCTGCAAGTCCATGTTGATTTCTTGCTGCTCTCAGAAGGACACCCGAACCACCCTTCCAACTGCAGAGATGCCTGTTTGCTGAGCTAAAACTCTAGTGGTTATTTGGATAGCCCTTTCCATTTTGGCATCTACACTGCAGATTCAAAGAATAAGTGTTTCGGCAACTAAAATCAGGTAAAAGCAGCTCCCTTATCGCATTCAGCACTGGCTATATATCATGATATTACAGAGGTTAATCAACTAAATTGTCCTGTGTTGTGGGAGTGATAAATACAAGCCCAAAGGTTGCCGTGGCTGGGAATAAACAATCACGTTAGGTGGATGGTTGCATTTCCCATATTTCACAACAGACAGAGGCTACAGTAAGATTTCTTTTGTTTTCTTTAAAAATGAAAATAAGAAGGCAAACTTCCAGTGGCAGAGTCTGATCCAGAGGTAGCGTCTTTCATTAGTATTGCATGAGATGCAGCCTTCCCCATCTGCCACAACTGGGAGCAGTCAAGATGATGATGGCCAGGACGCGTCCACATTGACATATAACGCCAGCCCAGCCGTAAACTCAGTACAACCACAGGTGACCACTGGGTAGTCCTGCTGCCAGTCCTCCCAGGACTTCAAATACTACTGCCCAAACCACCTGGTTTGGCGGGAACCATCAAGCTTCACCTTCAGGCTGCAGCAAGGGCCTGCCATTAGTGAGCAAGTCATNTCATCACAGCAGTGTGAGTGATGCATTTGTTACAAAGTGCTGCTCGGTGCCTGAATAACAACACAAATGACTGCGACGGTGGTACCGAGCGCTGCCCTGCTGTTTGTGAAACCAGTCAGGGTGTCCAGCAGCAGGAAACTGTCAGAGTCTCTCTCAGCAGGGCACTGCACACTCACCGGCTGATGTGGTGATTTTAATAAAGACAGACACAGATCTTTATCTCTATCTTCTGAAGCTCACTATGTTATGCCAGGCTGCGTTACCCAGTGTGTCGGTGTCAGGCTGATAGCATTAAATTGCGAGGAAAGTGCCATACTGGCCTGTGAAAAAGATACTGCATTAATAGAGTCAGTTTGTTGGGATAACAGGCTGGATGGCTCTGCTTTGGAGGAGCAGAGTTCTCCTGCGTGAAGGGGGTATGTCTAGACAGGGAAGAAGGCTGCCTTTCCTTGAGTGAAAACATTGTCCCAACCTCTCCCATCCCCTCAAGTCACCACCCTGACCTTTGTTGTCGTGCCAGATCCGCACTTTGCAGAGATCTCCAAGGCTCAGCATGTCCGAGAAGCTGAATTCATCCATCTGGTTCCTCTCAAACTTGTTAGATTTGTTGGACTCCTTCAGAGCCAAGGTCCCACTGTCCCCATTCTCCCCAAACAGGACCAAGGACACGTTGGCATCGGTGCCTGCTCCTGGAAGGAGAGAGAAAGGCACATCATCATGAGTTGACACCCAGCCCCAAATTGCGTGGAAATGGAGGCAGCAAAGACAGGCTGGAAGAGGCTGTAGTGATGCTCAGGGTTCTCTGGGCACAGCCAACGCATCTCAGTGAATTTGTGCAGGATCTTGCAAGGAAGACACCCCATGGTAGCTAACAAGCCACCCTTCCAGCCAGTTCCCCAAATACAGCTGGAACGCTTCACCCTTGCATTCAAGGTGTAGTGACCATGGTGATAGCAATACTAATGGGCAGCAGGAGTATCTGCTCCTGATGGACCACTGTGCATCGCATTGCTTTAAAGAGGGTATCAGTGTTGTGACTCCCATTTTTCTAAGGTGACTTGGGAAGCAAAGTGACTTACTCATCAACATCCAACAATCTATGAAAGAGCATTAAAGAACATATTTTAATTTTTCTAGCTATAAAGTACTAGTACACGTTGTCCTGGGCTTCCAATTGGGCCACAGTCCCTTTTCCACACTGTGGTCTTCTGCTGTCCCATAACCTCCTCCAAGCTGTCCTGTGGCACCCAGGACACTTCAGCTGGGGTCTGTCTCATGCTGCTCTCCCTGTGTTGTATGGCACGGGGATTTGAAAGCCAAATGCAGATCATCCACCAAACCACTACGGCACCTTGTGGCCCACTTTCCCCTCCCATAGGTCTTCCTTCTGTATTCCTGTTTCTCAAAATACTGTCCGTGCTACATTTAATGGAAAAAGTCCCAGTTCCTCATACAACAGTTTGCCCCACCAACTCCCACATCTTCTCATGTATATGTTAGGAAAAGAATAATTTCTAAGATGATCTTTATTACCTGATACTGAATTTTGTATGTCCATTACCATCCATATTTACCACAGATGCTGTCAATTTTCCTGACTTTTGGAGAGTTCAAGGCCAAACCATCACCTGCAGTGACCTTACAAACATTTTAGCTGAAAGCATTACAACATTTTTACCTGGCAGTATTTATAATCTGACCAAAATGATTGCTTTTTGTTTTTGATGCCATAATAAAAAAGCAGATTCATAGAAAGAAATTTGACTCCACGTGGGCAGACATTCATTGCTGTGTCAGAACAAAAGCCCTTAAATTTTGGAAAATGAAAATGAGATCATCAAACCCAAATCTGTCTTACAAAAAACCTCAGCATCTGCTGCCCTCCGTTAGATAGCCCACCTTTGAAAACTCTAACTGCCTGCCAAGCCGTTTCTTACACAAGAGTACCGTAAATCCACTTTGGGCCACACGGACAGTATTTCCCACAGCTCCATTCATCATAAAATGCAGAGACAAAGTTGCGGGGAATGAAAACTTTTTGAGAAAGCTACCACTTCTCTGGGATAAGTATTTGAATACAGTAATTTTAGGAAGAAATCACAATCACAACTCTTCTTACAGAAGAAAAAATGCTAAAAGAAAAAAAAAAAGAGAAGAAAAAAATTCATACAGAGAAAAGGCAAAGCAACCTTTGGTGTCCACGTGAAAAAATTGCCTATGTTAAATTGGGGCTAATTTTCAGCAGTTCCCTGGGAAGGACTTAAGCAGGAAGAGAAAGCATCAGGGATTCAGGCAGTTCATCTGGCAGTACCTTTTATGACCCTAAAGCTTGCTGAGGTGAGGAACAAAGCAAACTGAAGTCCATTTCCTTACAAGGAGCAGGCTCCCAATTAATGCAAGGTCTCAAAAAAGCACAGAACCAACTGTTTCTTAGCAAAACCTTCCCTGCAGGGAGAAGCTTATGAGGGCTTCATGCCGTGACATTTCCCTCACGAGCAATTAGCAGGAGATGGGAAAGAAAAGAACAGAAATTGCCAAATCAATGTACATTTCACCTATTTGGGTCTCTGATATTTTTTTTTCTTGTTGTTGTTAATTCCAGGAAACTGTCAGGCACATTTAGGAACTGTAACAAATTTGACAAACGAAGAGATGAAGGTACTGTGGTTGCACAAGCCTTAACTGGCAATGAGTGCAATAGCTCACGGGTCGATACTGGGGTCTGCAGCACTGAACTTCATCACCAACACGCTGAACAATGACAGAGTGCATCCTCAGCAGATTTCTGGATAACATCAAATTTGGGGGAGTAACTGACACGCTGAATGGCAGAATTCCAACCCAGACGGACCTTGAGAGACTTGAGGACTGGGCAAGCAGAAATCCCATGAAGTTCAGCAAGGAGAAATGCAAAGTTCTGCGTCTGGGGTGGAACAAGCCCTGCACGTGTACATGCTGGGGAGTTGACAAAGACCCAGAGGTCATAGCAGTAACATTCACATTCAGGTTGAATCTGAGCTAACAACAAGTTCTCAGTGTTCAACACAAACCACGTATTTGGCTACATCAGGAGGAGCGTGGCTAGCAGCTGAAGGGAAGCTCTTGTTCCCTTTGCTCAGCTCTGAGAAGATCATACTTTGATTGTGTTGCCAGTTTGAGTCCCTGGGTCATGTCAAGACACTGAGGAGGGTTCAGGAGATGGCTGCCAAGATGGACAGGAGCTGGGGCATGTAACTGTGAGGCGGTGCCAAGGGAGATGAGCTGGGGCAGGTGAAAAAGGGTCCCTTGACCACATGGAGGGACAGTGATAGCGATGACAGGGTGATGTGCTGTGGAGACATTAGACCATGCCCCAGTGACCCACAGGCAAAAATTTCTGGTGAGGTTCAGGTTGGGCATCAGGAAAAAAATATTTCTTAGGAATATGGTACAGGTCTGGATCAGGTGCCTGGGGAGGTGGTGGCATCACCATCCCTGGAGGTGTCCAGGACTCGGCTGGGCAGAGTCTTGGCTGGCAATAGTCCTTTGGGCAGGAAGATGGATGAAATAACCTCCAGAGGTCCCTTCCAACAAAAGCGTCTATGACTTTATGATCCTTATTGAGCAGCTGCATCATTTTTAAACAAACTGTAGGCTTGAGTCACAGCCTTCTGAGGCCAAAGAATGTCCTTCTTTTGACTTAACAGAGACTTGGATAAGGCACTAGGAACTGACATCAGCTGTCCTAAATTATGTAATTTGCAGGCTGTAGCTGAGCTGACAACATATTAATTAATCTTATAACAGCAGAGATAAAAACCTCCTGCTTCGTTAATGCTTGAAAAATGAGAAAGCAGTATTTATTATTTCCCCATCTTTCTTGCGTTACCCTGTATATGATGCCTGCATATAGAATACAGAAAGTCTGTGTAAATCAAAATTAACAGTGAGGACATCGTTGTACCACAGAAAGAGCCAGCAGGTGGTCTGTCTCTATTGCAGCTGTGTCTGTGGGTCATACCTTGAAGAAAATGAGATTGTGTTACTTCTCTTACAAGATCAAAAGTAAATCAAGATTTTTGTTTTAACCAAAGATTACTCATCTGACTTGGGATGTGTCTGCCATAACAATCTCTTCTCCCCTTACCTGTGTGCACTCTGAGACCTGCCATCTGATGTATTTTTGGTGGCCTCTGGGTTTGACGTTTGAAAGAGAGAAGATTTGAGCTTTGCAAGAGAGGAGTCCTTCCCTAATGCAGCCTCTGTACGTTACATGATCATTCAAGTTGAGTGACTTCCGGAAAGCCAAACTGTAACTCAAAGGTTTCTTTGATGAACAAGTGAAACAGGACTGTTTGTTAAATACGTGTGTATGGCGGGGAGGAAATGACTGATGCTTTCTAGTTTGATGCAGGACATTTTTTGGGATTCATTTTCCCTAACTTTAGCCATCTAACCTAAGTTAATTGTGGTAACTCTGTCTGAATCTGATGAAGACAGAGTGACAGAGACCCTCCAGCGGGTCACCCAGACTGCCGATTGACTCCTCTCCCAGATGAATTGACCAGGGAGAGTCTAGACTGGACTAGAAGGAGTTAATACCGTAAGTATAATTTTTTTGACTGTGACAAATAGGTGAGATGAATCCTACCCTACATTTTCTTTTTGTTTGTTTCAATGCCTCTGGTGCACTGGAAAGTTAAAAGCTATTGCAGAGAAAAACTTTATACCTAGAAATAAACACATCTAATCGTCTTCACTGTGGAGCATTGTTGTCCCTAGACAATGTCAGGGTGGCAGGAGATGATATAACATGTTTAAACTAACCATCAAGGATAAAATGTCTTTTTTCGTGAATTGGTCCAACCAGGAGTAATCGTGGAATACATAATGATCAAAGAGGGGAGATGGTTCATGACTTGTACCCTCTTTAGATAAGCTGGATAAAGTTCAGCATTATGTCAGTGTGCTGTGTGATCTAATCATAAACAGACTCTCTGAAACCTCTCTGTAATCGGCTCTTTCCTACTGGTTGTCGCTGCTCATAATGAAATGAAATGTTTCATCATTAATACCCGTCATCCTTCATTCAATGGGAAGGGCAGATCTGTCTGCTGTTGCTGTCATCTTCTGTTCTCCTCTCGTTTCTATTTCCATCGCCTTTGTGAGTTAGGGCTGGATTTCACAAAAAGGTCACAGAAAGATCTACCATTACACTAGATGGATTGCCAGATATATAAACAAATCTTCCTCTTCCTTTTTTTGTTTTTTTGTATCTCACTACATGTTTTTCAGACGAGCAGCAGGCAGAGCAGATAGATAAAAAATGGCGAGGTGGCACGAAGACACTCTGCCAGGGGAATTTTGATATTCTCGGATCAAACCTCACAAGCTGCATAAATTACCACTGGTAAATCCGGGGAAAAAAAAAAAAAAAGAAAAAAAAAGAAAAAAGGAAAAAGAAGAAAGAAAGAGAGGAAAAGAGGAAGAGATCAGGAGGCGAATATGTGCATTGGTGTGGCAGAATCCCCTTTGAGGGTCAACGTTTCAAACAAGGTGTCTGCAAGATAATGTCTAACCTGCCCCATTTTGGCACCAGTCAGCCTGTATGCTGTTGCAGCTTTCATTCAGCAGCCTGACAGAAGTTCTCATGAAAAGAGGCAGCGATCCCAGGAAATGACATAGAAATCCCATTTCTTGGCTCTTGAAGCACTGCAGCTTTCTTTATACTCAGTTCCACCTCTTCTATCTGGTGTGCATTTAGGGATGGTTTTTCATGGCCTGAGATAAATGGTCTCAAACCGCTTTGAAAAGGAGGGTGAGTTATTGCTCCTCTCCTGGGCCGAAGTAGGTAGTGCTGACTGAAAACCTGGAGTCCACCTGCTTTGACCGTAGCCATTTTTTCCACCCTATGTGGATGAACCTGACCTGACCAAAAAGAAAAAAGGGGCTCCTGACCATTGCAACATGGTCTAGCAATATCTTCTGTTAAGGTGTCTTCAGAGGGAGCAAAAAGCAGTCAAATCCAGTATTTTATGCCCAGTGCTCAGATGAGGAAAAATCCCACAGCATAACAGGCATGACGGACAGCCAGCCAAAATGGAGGTGTTCCAGCATAGTAGGGATAAATGATTCTTTTTAAAACATAATTTCAAATTAAGCAGGAGATATTTTCCATTGTTAAAAATCAAACTTCATGCTAGAAAAGTCATAAAATATCCAGCATGCACTTGCCTCCCACATCACTGGTTTTAACCTGAAGAGTGTATGTCGTGTCCTCCATCATCTGCTCATCATTTATCACAGCTGGCATCTCACACACAAGACTTCCCTTGGCATTTTTCAGCTTTGACAGCCATTCACCATAGGTAAATGTGGCCACTTCTTGGTTAGTCAGGTTCTTCAGGATGATCTGTGAAGAGCCAAAATGAGGGAAAAAACTTCAGCTACACTTGAACTACCATTTGAACGAGGGCAAAGATCAAACCTATAAAGCGCAGAATGTGGTAGGACGTGGGTAGAGCTTGGTCATAGCTTCAAAACCTGTAACTGAGACCTTCTGGGCTAAACAGAGCTCTCTGATATGGACAGTATTTGCTGTGGTGACTTAACCTGAGAAATGGTCTTCATAATACTGGGCCTTTTCACTCATAGGGTAAAGCATAGGAGGAAATTTGCTCCTCTGACACAAGTTATGGATAAAGATCATCTCTAAAAGAGGCAGACCTTTCCTGGAAGACAGTATGGAATTAAGTCTAAAGAGAGTTATTGAAAACCACACTACTTCTCCTTGAAGTACACGGTGTCGTTCTTTTGCCTGCCTCCTGTGTGCAAACTCACAGCTATCATTTTAGAGATACGCAAACCAACCCCAAACAAGTTAAAGCAATGCACAAGATAAAATTAGGCCAGCAAAACTTAATGCTTCACGCTCTTCTCCATCTGGGAAAAGGTGACAGAACAAACAGTGTGCAACAGATATTAGTCACACTGTCTAATGTGTCATGGGAAGGAGCTCAGATGCTGTGGTGATAAGAACAGAATAGGAACTTATTTAGAACAAGCCAGTGAGTTCCTCCAACAAACACCTAAAACACCCATCCTTATATGTCCTGTTGAATGTGGGCTCAGTGGAACATCAGCCTACTGGGATAAAGGCATTACACTTGCCTACAGCAAAAACCTAGCAGTAAGTTCTCACTAAACTGGGGGAGTTGGAGGGAAGGGAGGAGACAGGGCTGCAAATTACCATTTTTGTTACCATCTACCAGAAATAGAGACCACACCGGAGTGAAGGGAGCAGTGCATCAAGAAGCACTGCCTTGCAAGGTACACCTCTGCAAAGGCCATGGAAACACGAGCCCAGAGGCATCAGAGAAGTGTGACATGATGTTAGGAACAAATGAATCATGGACTCCTGGGAAATGTTAAGTTAAAAGGGACACCTGGCAGTGTCTAGTCCCACCTCCTGCTCCAAGCAGGGCTAACTTCAAGGCCAAGTCCAATTGAAATTTGAAAATCCTCAAGGGTGGACGTTCCCCCGGCACTGTGGGCCTCTATCCTAGGGCTGCATCACTCTCATTGGGAAGACTTTTTTCCTTATATTCGATCAGGACTTCCCTTGCTGCAACTTGGGTCCATTGCCTCATACCCTTTCACTGTTCAATTCTGAGAAGAGACTGTATCGACGGTCTCCGTAACCTCCCTTTAAGCAGCAGAAGACTGCAATTAGATTCCCCCTTAGCCTTTTCTTCTCAAGGCTTAAAAACCCCATTTACTTTAGCCTTTCCTAGTATGCCATTTGCTTCAGCCCCTTGACTATCTTAGTGACCTTCTGCTGCACTCTCGTATATCAGCCTAAGAAACTTATAAAACTTATCTTGAGATAAAATGTGCTCAAATCCTGTCCTCAAACTGCGTGTGTCCCAGTCCATGCACTTCTGTTGACCCCAGCCAAGCTTTGCTGGAGCCTTTAGCAGTTCAAAAGAAGAACATTGCTCCAGGATATAAAAAATGATTTTAAAGAGGGCAGCAGCTACACTGAAGCTGAAGCAGTAGCCGTGGTATTCGTGCATTGTACTGTTCCTTGGGTAAGACACTCATCTGGGGTTTTCTCTCTGCCTGATGCTAAACAGGGATCTGTAACACAGCACCTTCATCCCAGAGGTACAGGACATTTCGCGCTGTTGAAGCTGTCCCATTTTTCTAAAAAGCTGCTTATTCACAGCCGGTGACACTATTACTTTGTGGTCGGAAAACTGCTCTGTGAGTCAAGAGATGTTGAATCAAATCCTTGCTTTGAACCGAGCAGAAATCAGGTCGCCACCACCCCAGCTGGTGCCCTCTGTGCTGGGGCACAGACCAGACGGAAGTCTCCTCGCTCAAGGATGAGTGAACGATGTCTACATCCTCGTAGGAATCTAGCCTAGAAACTTTTCTTTGGCTAAAATTTGCCAATTTGAATTGTGAATCATCTCAGGTTGACTGAAAATGCCCTTTTTTTTTTTCCCTTTGGTGCATGAACTCTTTGCTGGAAAAGGTTCAGCCAGCTCTAACCTCTTGCCCTGCTCGGGGATGACAGCGACACTGTTAGCAGCAAAATGTCCTGAGCAAAGCTTGCAGGGAAATGTCAGGAAAGCAGCAGGGGGTAGGAGCAGATTAGAGTTGCCAGCTGGAGTGCACTCGCAGACAGAGAGATCAGACCTCTCACAAATAGCCAGCCCTTGCCCAACGCTCCAGATGCTGTCTGGGAAAAACTGTCTGGCTACTAAAACTGCCGGAGCAAAATGCCCTCTCTTTCCATCCCCAGCCCCTCACCCAGGATGGGTGATTTCATCCGCATACGGCTTTGTGTAAGCAGTTGACATAGGCAGAGCAAGCAGCCTCGTCCATCTCGTTCTGGGGTGGTGCTCCAGAGAGGAGCAGGCAGGAGCAAGACGTTCCTTTTAGGAGCTTTGTTTGCTCAGGGGAGATCGCAGCAAGGGACGTGGAGGCAGCAGGGAACCTGTGGCAAACACAAGTTGGGGACGTTGCCTACCTTACCTAGCCTGAAACGCTGGGCATCCAGTCCCACCACATCGTGTTGGCCCTCCCACGGTCAGCGCCCAGAGCTGGGTACCACCAGGGAAGCGACGCATCCCACCCAAGCTGGGGGCCATTTGAAGCATCGCTTCCTCCCTCGGATCGATCGCTCTGCTGCCTACAGAGGAGGCCTAAAGAGTTTGGTAGAAGAGGTGAAAGCCGAACGTAGCTTTTTTGCTGACTAAAATAGCACAAAATTAATCCCATCCTACAAGGAGATGTTTGTGGGTGTTGCACACACACACAGGATGATGCACGATTTTGATTTGGATCATGAGGGTCAAGGAAGTCACCTCAGGGAGCTGAGCTGAGGATATTTTTATTTTCTCTCTGTTCCTCTCAGGAAAATTATCTACCGCTTGTCAATGAGACTGCTGCTTTACATTGCTTCTAAACTCTTTTTTAGGATACCTAGAACTTGCTGTGGACATCTGGCGTGCTTTTAAGCTCAAACGTTATCACTAATTACACATAGGTTTTAACTGGGCTGTAGAACACATATAGAAATGAAAAGGAAGCGGGAGTGGTACATATGAATAAAATGTTGATAATTTGCTTTGTAGCTGAGCAAATATCGTAGCTGACAGGAACTTCAAACCAGCAACTTGAAATTAATTGTGGGCTGTACGTGGTAACAGAAAGGTTTGACACATCCGATCATTTGATTTACCTCAACCCAGCCTTCTCCCAGCTGCCGTGTAAAACACACTCCGCAGGGGCTCACACCCCACTAACAGGAAAATACATAGGTCCTGGATTGCATCTTTAAAGACTCAACTGCAGGTTTTTATAATTCTGTTGCATGTCATTAGTCTTCGCTTAAAACCGGGGTCCTCTGATTGTAAAACAAAAAGACTTTCCCCAGTTGCAAAGAACAACAGTCAGCTTCAGCTATAATGAATTGTCTCAAATTCTCTTAATCCCCTTTCTTTAAAGGAAAAAGAAGCGAATAAAGACCAAGTCCCACATTTGGGATTATTTGTGACGTTTGAATGCAATGCAATTAGTGCTTCATTAAGACAGCTTCTTATCTGCCTGGCTTTGACAGCACAAAGTAACATTAAAATTCTGAGGGAAGCAACTCTGCAGAATTCAACAGCCTTACAATTCCTGTTATTTCACTCAGGGAGCCCTCATCCCTCCTTATTTCTAGCTTTTCAACTTTGTATCTAAGACACTGGGCAGCGGGTGAAATCATCGTGCGGACTGAGGAACTGGCCATCCCAGGAGGAGGTTTCCAAAGCAGGCATTTAGATAAGTTTCCTAATTAGAAGTCACAATTTTTTTACTTTGAGGGTGGTGAGACACTGGCCCAGGTTGCCCGGAGAGGTGGCAGATGCCCCATCCCTGGAAACATTCCAGGGCAGGTTGGACGGGGCTCTGAGCAACCTGATCTAGTTGAAGATGTCCCTGCTCATGGCAGGGGTTTGGACTAGATGGCCTTGAAAGGTCCCTTCCAACCCAAACCATTCTATGGTTCTATTCTTCAGTTTTTCAGAAACACAGCAGTGTCGTGGTAGCTCGATGTGGAAGAACACAAGATTCAGCATCAGGTCAGAGGAAAATATCCAAACTCTGTGTCTCTCCCAGCAGCCATGAGATCAGCAAGAGTTGCTCAGCTTTAGAGAGCTTTCAGTATGTCTTTCTGTGCACAGCAATAATCAATAATATTCATTCTGGCTCATCACATCACTAATCAAATTTTGTTCCCTCTAGAGGCTTAAGTATCAGCGTTTAAAACTTATTGCCACTTTCAGTGCAGTTTGAATCTTTGGCTCCAAGTTCATTACTTCACTGAGATTCTGAATGAAATTTCAATGTATTTTATCTAGTCAGAAAAAAAAAAAAAGAGACTACTTCCCTCCTTGTAAATTGAATCTGTTGGCTGTGTACAACATCATTGGTAATTCATGCATTTTAATTGGTATTTATGCGCTTCTATTTCTGGTAAACTAAAAGCAGTATAAATTATGACCAGCAACGTTTTACAAAAAGACCAAAAGAGAATTAAAAAGATCATTTATTGTTATTTTAATCGAACAAGAAAACTGAGAATATCCTGTAGATAAATGGAGCAACAAATGGTTAATTACGGGTTGATGGCTTAATCTAGCTTCTCATTTCACTGTGCTAGTTAGCACTAACCGTGAACCATCTGTCTGAGAGTTTAGCACTACCCCCACAAGTATTTCATTATGCAGTTTTAATATGCACTTTTGACAGAAATGGAAATGGGCTCAGAGCAGTTTTCATGTCACACCAGGCTACATAAGTTTTCAAGGCTGGAATACAAATCAGAGAACACAAATCCTTCCTCCCCTCTTCCAGAGCACTCCTGTCCTCCCTCTCTGCCTGGGAATGCAAATGCCATGTTTACCTTTGCAGGGAAGGTGGGAAAGAAAACTAATAAATAAAGTTCTCTGCATATCACTGGAGCTAGAAAATCCTCCATGCTCTGTTTCCCTAAGAAAAATAGAAACTATGGGTACATTTTTCAAAAGCTTCTAAAATCCTGCTCTCAGAGTTGCGTTCATAGTCTGCCTGTTGCTTCTGTAGAACCATAAAAGGGCTATGAGCTCATCAGATGGGTCCACATGAGAGTCCTCTTTGTCTCCTTCTCTGGGAAAGCCCTGCTTTGGGTGGGACAGTCCACCAGGCTGGACTGGACAGAGATGGCAACAGGAGCACGGGAAGGTGCTACCTGCCACTAAAGATGCCGCTGTCCCTTGCCTTAAATGTATTGCTAATTCACGACTGCAAGATCTGGAACGTCTCTGGATGAATGAGCTTTATTTGATTTCATTTTATATGAATGTGATTTATAAAACTCGTAAAAAGTATCGGGGAACTGGCAAAGGGAGTTTGACCAAGATAACGGAATCAAATCAGAGAACAGATTGAGTTATTCCTTAGGCACAGAGGGAAAAATTGTGTGTCTGTGGCGTATATTCGGAAAATATATGCTGGAGGTCTAATGCTTTGGAAAGCTGCACAAAAGTTGCTGAGAAAAAACTTAGAAGTGACAACGCTCAAGTGCAAAAAGATATTGCATCAGAGAAACACTTTTTAGACCATGTTAATGAAGGTGAAGAGCAGATCTTCACTTCACTGGAAATCGGTGGCCACCTTGGACAAGTGTTTAGAAACACATTATTTATGGGAAAATGAAGGACAGCTTCAGACTAGTCAGAAAGGAGAAAGGAGCCAGTAAAAAAATCCTGCACCATTCTTTCTGACCTTGGGTTAAGCTACTGGGTCTTAACCTATTCTCATAAAAATGTCAAGATAGAGAAATCCAGCGGGATATCTACTCCAGAAAAAGCATGCTAAATAAACATGGCAGAGACGTGTTCCTCCTTTAATGACAGCTGCTGGTGTGGAATCAGCACATCACTCCATCTCTATCTTAGAAATAAAAATATAGGGACCAGTAACAGGCAAACTACATTTTACTGCCCAAATATAAGTGACGTTTACGTGGGGCTGGTAGTTTGGTAGAAATAATAAAGGCAAGCACTGTGCTTTTTTTGAGAGAGGACACCAGGGAAAAATACAATCAACAGAAACAGTGGGAGTAATTCTGCATGCTCTATTCAAAATGGAAGAAGAAAACACCACTTTACTTGTAGGAAGAAGAAAAGAAAGAAATCTGCCTGCGTGCTAGAGGGAGAAGGGAAGGGGGGAGATGTGATGCTTCACCTGAAAGGATGGACTATTTGGAAATGTCCCACCCAGCCCAGGCCCACGCTAGCTGTCCCTGCCTGGCAGAGGCGGGGGGTCCACTCTCCCATAGGGTCAGAGCATGGCAGGGGTCTGAAGGAGATGTGGCTACCTCCTGGAGACCAGAAAATACTGCAGGTGCCCTGGGTGGCAAGCGAAGGCTCTTTTGCAGGGAGGTAGAGTGAGATCCAACAGTAAAGCTTTACAGCACAGCTTTTGCCCTTGCTTTCTTCATTTTTGACTCAATTCCTGCAGGAAAAAAAACATGAGAAACCAAACGGAAAGAGGCAGGAAATGAATAAAAGTGAGTTATACAATCATAGAATAGAATCACAGAATGATTTGGCTTGGAAGGGACCTTTAAAGGCCGTCTGCCATGAGCAGGGACATCTTCAACTAGACCAGGTTGCTCAGAGCCCCGTCCGGACTCACCTGGAATGTTTCCAGGGACGGTGCATCTGCCACCTCTCTGGGCAACCTGGGCCAGTGTCTCACCACCCTCAGCGTAAAAAATGTCTTCCTTCTATCTATTAGAAATCTACCCTTTTTTAGTTCAAAGCCATTCCCCCTTGTCCTATCACAACAGGCCCAGCGAGCTGCCTTCCTCCTCTTCCTCAAGGGCTGAGAGGCTTCAACACAAGCAGGTTGCAGAGAGATGTGCAATGTGAAGTTACCCTTTCCAGGAACCAGTGCGGGCGAGTCCCCTTCCCGTCCGTCCGGATCCTCATCTTTCGGAGGGGTGCGATATCGGCGATCTCCATAATGAAGCTGTCCTCCTGGCCTCGCTCAAACCTGCAGGGATTGAAAGACTGAGGAGGTTTCCTGCTGCTTTACACCACCATTGCATCTCGATCCTCTGTCCATGCTGCAACTCACACGTTGACAACAGCCTCAGATTAAAAATTTATGAGTGCACGTTATCGGACTTGAGCTTTTCTGTCCTGCAATCACTAGCTACTGTGTTTTTGGCAAGACACCTCAGTGCAGGTTTGACAGGGATTCCTCCTCCCCTGGAAAATCAAGCCCATACGAGGCCCCTGGAGTCGTTCCAGGCAGCCTGTAGCATCCATTATCACTCTGTGACCAGAACAATAGAGACTCGCAGTCAGGTTTCTGCACATCGCCTTCCTCCTGGCATCTGCCCACATGCCTGCCCTTAGCCCATCCCAACTAAAAGCCAAAGCAATTTTGCTTAATCTTCTTTCGCTAAGATGCAGCACGTAACTTTGCATTTGCCACGGTGACAGACAGTTGCTGCAGCTCAGCTACATACGGGCTACCTGACTGCAAGTCGGAGCCCAACGCCTAAGTTTAGTAAGCGCAGGCAAATTGTCTTAGAAAGGGGCTAAAACTGACTGTCCCGCACTCCCCTCCTAAATTTGGGGAATTTGGATTTGCAAATTAGCTCCATTATTTGTAAGAAGCAGGATAGGTTTGTGTAACGTCACATGAAAGAGCTCACCCTATGCTTGGCTGCTGTATATAGGCACAAGGATGTGTTGGAACTGCTCATCCATAGCAATCAGCAGAAAGCAGGAAAAGGGGAAAAATTAACATATGTTTATCATAGAATCATAGAATGGTTTAGGTTGGAAGGGACCTTAAAGACCACCTATTTCCAACCCCCGGCGCTGGGCAGGGACGCCTCCCACTAGACTTGGCTGCTCAAAGCCCTGTCCAACCTGGCCTTGAAGAAGACATTACACTGGCTAGGACCGGAGCTCCCTTGCCCCCTTCTTAGCAATAATGGTGCTAGGAAGAAAGCCTTGCTCCAGTGCTTCCTCAGGCTCAATATTACTCTGTTTAGAGCAAGCTTATCTTCTAGATTCATCCCCAAAATACTCTGGCAGACCTGCTGTGGGCTTGGAAATGGAAATCCAGCCCTTGCTAAGTAGAAGGGCAGCCAAATCCAGGGAGTCTACAAAGCAGCACCGTGACCATTCTGCTGCTGAGGTTCCTCCTTTGTGCAAACTTCTTTGTGTGAGTTACCTGAGTCTGCTGAGAGGTTTGGAGAGAGCTCTGCAAACTGCAGGCACTACCATAATATAGACAATCCATAATGATGATATCTCATTCCTGGCAATGTACTTAGCCTCGTACATCCATGCAGTGCCAGGATCTGGAGAAAAAAACCACCCATTTCTTTACCAACCTCTGCTCAGATTACACCCCGCAGCATGAATGTGATTATCCTCACACCATTATCTGAGCCTGCATAGCTGCAGATGTTAGCAATAGGGATTGGCTCGAGCCTCTCAGTTTTCATCCAAGCCTTGCTTTCCCTGCACTCCCAGAGGCATTAGGATGGGGCGTTTTGGTCCCAGTCCATTTCTAGTTATTAAGGGTTATGTTTGCTCTTTGAAAAACTCCCCTCTCTTGTTATTTGTCTTTCTGTGGTACCGGATACCAAGACAGCCTGTCTCGCTGTGAGAAAGAGAATGTGCTTTTGTGCCTGGGCTGGATTGATTTCCACTTCTATTTAAGAAAAAGGTGTGACCCTTCCAGCTTGAATTATCCCGTGATCCTATGATCAGTTTTCATTACAATCACTATTACTTACAAAGCTTCATAGAAATCTCTCACTCTGCTCCTTTCCAGACTGAGCAACTCTAAGCTAAACAGTCAGTCAGCAAAATAAACCATTATTTATCTTCAGTAAATGCCCTGTTTACAGTTTGTAAGGCTGAGGCTCACCTGCTACTTCCGAGAATTCATTGTACTAGAAAGAAACAATTGCTAAAGTGACAAGCTGGGTGACCCAAGAGCTCTTTTCTACCCTTAATTTATATGAATATGAACATAAGTCTGAAAAAAATTGAGAAGGGAAGAAGAACCCAGACAAACTGACTGCTGCTATTCCTTTTCCAGGACACTGAAGCATTTATCTAAAGGATTTCATTAAGCTTTCCTACCCATGCCTGCACTTAGAAATATTTCTATTGCCCAGAGGTCTTGGCAATAACAGTAATGTAGCTAAAATTGCCTTAAATCTGCAGCAGGTTAGACAGACGGTTCTTCGTAATGCACTAAGCTGCTGTGAGTGAATTGGCGCTGGATGGCCCCAATAAAGATGAAGTGCTTTTTACCATTTGTTTGCAGTGGCTCTCACCCATCCCTCGCCGTTGGCCCAAAGGCTGGCGAGATTTCCGTGCGAAACAAGAGCCTGGGGCAGCCCGTGTTGTTAGGAGGTGGATGAAGACTGGTGCGAGTGGTGTGGAAACAGGCAACGTGTGTACGTGGGGACATGCATGTCCTCTGCAGAAGGTGCTAATGACATGATGAGAGCTCTGTACAGTTGGAGGTCTGATACAGAGCGTCTCCAGCTAGCAGAGAAGTGCCAGTGCATCCCCAAAGAATAGCACAGCATCCTGGCAATATTAAAATATTAATAGCTGTTTATTACATGTCGTTCTTCTTTATACAGCCACAATGAGTTTTCATCACCTTTTGCAGATCTTCTAAAGGCAGAAGACAGCCCAAGCAACTAATAACATACAAATTGTGTGGCCTTCCTTTATTGTGTTTCCATATCCTTGTAGCAGAGATTAGCCGTCCCACCCGTATAGACAAATATGATGGTTTTTTATAGGCCACATAGTTCAGGGATATCACTTGCCTGGCCAGCTGGAGCCAAACTGCAGTCCCTCTAATGAGGGGTTGGAGATATCTTGGTCCCCTTTAGAGATTTTTGGTTGATGTACCCTGATGTGAATTTTGCTTTAATTTTAAATACAAACAGTCATGGTCCATTTTCCCACCTACTAGAATTAACTGTTGGGCTTAAAATAGTGGTAGACAGATCAGTTCAGGATTGCCTGGGGTCTTGGAAGGAGGATGTCACCGATAGCCAGACACGGTGGCAACCCAGGTGCATTGCCCTGCACATTGGATGTCTCTCTGATGCAGAGCAGGGCCAAGAGCTATGTCTTTCTGCATGACTCAGGGGTGTTTCTCATGGAGAGCTTAGTCAGCAGCACCTCTGCTAACATTTCTTTTCTCAGAGCAAACGAGGCTCATGCTTGTTACTAACTAAACACATGAAGGTTTCAAGCTTAGCTGAACACGCTTGCCCAGACATCCCCTCTGCTATGACAGCTGCAAGTAAAACATCCCCTGAGCAAACGCCTCTATGCAGGGAGCCTTATCTTCAATTATCCAGCCCACACGTGATATACAAAGCTGCAGTGGAGGAACTGCACAGCCAGGAGGCTGGGGGAAGAGTCCAGCATCACCTCAGCAAGCTGAGGTGGAACCACGTGGCCAAGTGCTCCAGCCCTCCTGACACTCTGTAGATGCTTTGCTGAATAAGATCAGAGGTAGTCAATTAATTACATTTAAAGCTGATGAAGCCCATCTCTAAAAGCTGGTTAGTGCCATGTTCATTCTTGCCAAAGCTTTCAGTACCGAGGGAGGTGCTAGAAAGGAACAGGAAAGCTTGAGGAAGTGGATCAGTGGTGTGTGGGTTTTTTCGGCTTACAGAAGTGCTGGCATCAGACTAGGATTACAGTGTTTTCAGCTGTCCCTGCTGAAGAAAACATGAGATTTCACCTTTATAGTAAAATCAGAGCATGCAGTGCAGCACTCCCCGCACCTCTCTGCTTGGTAAGGCTGCATCTGGGCAGACAGATGTCACCGTGTGTCCCTTTTGTGCCAGCTGCAGACAAGCCAGCTCCAGATACAAAACCGCACGGTTACATTAACATGGCACGGAGCCTGAGCTAAGAAGTCCACCTCTCACCAGGGCCCTCAGATACCTGTTCAGGCCCTGGCATCATCCCTCATGTGGCTTCTGGACCAAGCTGGATGACATCTGGCCAGCAAAGCAAATGGGAGGAGAGTTAGCACCTTCCCATCACAGGCACTTCCCAAGGCAGGTGTGTGCAAGTTGGTTTGTCTGTCTCTTATTATGCAGTTACTCATGCATTCCCATTAAATAATGTTTAAATTAAATTACTTATTTTTCCACAATTGCAGAAATTGCACCTGTGGTTTCATGCAATGTCCACAGTTCCTCTTGGAGTGGATGCAGGACTCCACAATCCATTTTTTCCTTCGCAATGTTGATCTCTAGAGCCACTGAGGAATGGGTTAAACAAAACTTCTACAAATGACAAAGGATGGTTTCCCTGGCTACACAGTGCTCTCCCGTCCTCTGCTCTGCTAAATACATTACAATAACACTTACAAAGGCCCAGTTCTGAATCTATAAACACAATGGGAGTTTATCTTTGTGTTTCAGTGGGAGCATGATCAAAACCCCAAGTGCTTCTTGACTTGATGCTAGAATCTGTTATCTCTCCACTTCTGACCAACAAAAACGACAAAGTTACTATACCTGTCTCCATTTTTTTCCAGTTGCATCTCCTCAGTGTTCCCATTGGATCCAAAGACAGTCATGAAAATACTGGCGTCGGTACCACCACTTTCGATGTCACCAGTCACAACCGTGACTTCATAGAGGATCTGGTGAGGATTTGAAACAATCAGAAGGTCTCATAAGCTGTCCTTAACCTATGCAAAAGCCTGAGCAAAAAGCTAGACAGGCTTTGCAGGAGATCTGCTTCTTTGCCAGAAATGGTTACAACACAGCTTCTTGGTTGCTCGCCACACCGTGGTTCTCATAGCCAAAGTTGGAGGTTGAAACTTGCTACAGGATCCTCCTCTTTGCATCATCTATGACCTTTTCTGCAGATTTTCTCAGCCCAGATAGACTCAGAGTGAGACATGTTCATTTTGACAACCTTATGCTTGGGGAGCGAGGAAGACCAGTTAAACTGCTTCTCCATGGAGTCAAAACCCTCACGTCAATGCGTGGCTCACCAACCCTCTGCTACTGCCATCTCCTCCCAGCCACCTCCCAGCACTGCAGACCTCCGTACTGCACCAACCTTTTGCCATTTTTAACAAACAGCTCTCAAAGACACAAGTTTTTCTTTCCCTTGACTTCAAAATGTTTCTCCCAAGTGTTTGGTGTCCCTCTGGGCAGTATGTAGTCCAACAATACTAACAGTTTTAAAGTCTATACATCCGAACGCTCCCTACAGCAGAAGAACGCAGTTTTCCTACTTCCCAGCGGGACACACCCTGCAGCATCAAACGCGGAGTGTTCCCAGATCTCGCACATTGAAGGTATGCCAATTTGTGACAAGATGTTTTGCATCATTTTCACCTTATTAGCCTAACTTTGTTCTTTTCTCCTGACATGTGAATAATAAGATTCAGAATAAAACATTTCAAAAGCGTGCAAGTCCCAGTGGCTGTCAGTGGCATTAAGACTTTTAGGCCAGTGAGATGCTTTCGAGATCGTACCTATGGTAACAAGGCCTCTGGATTTAAGAGGTGGAAGAATATCAAGAAACAGCCCCAACAAAACATATTTCAAACAGTGCACTGCGAGGCAAGTTTTACTGGCCTGAATTGTGGTTGCCACATAAATAAAGAGTGCAAAGGAATAAAGTCATAGAAAAATTCTTTTCCAAGCTTGTTCAATCCTGACTAGCCTGTCCATCACATATTCATCCACATACATTTTAAATCATAGCCAAGCATCATATTTGCTATAGGTAGGAGAAGAAAAACCCTTTTACCAATGCATTAAAGGTTTTTAATGACTGTGGTGGACATTGACTAGTTTCTCTATGTATGGGGAGGCAAATACTCAATTTAAAGCACAAAGAGGGAATGTAAAACTGAGAAGAAAATTAAATTGAAATAAGTACTTATGGCTGTGCGAGAGTCAAGCAAAAGCAAAACAAAAAAGCGTTAACTTTCACAAAGACATTAAATGGGTTAGTCTTCTTTGAACTCAAAAAAAAAAATAAACTCAGTTCTGACTACAGCTATTTACGAGGGAACAGTCCCGAATTCCCTCAACTAGGAGACTGATCAGAAAGTCAAATGCGCACTTCTGATTTCATGTCTCAAGCATCTCCCCTGATTTCCTTCAAACCTTTCAGCAAGTTTCTGGCCCAACATCATAGAAAAAAGATTTAGTTAGATGTGTCTATTTTTGGCATGCTTATGAAAATAAATATTCAGGATTGGGCTTTTAAAGGAAGACTGAACATAAGTCTTCATTAACATCCACTTCAATCTACGGGCAAGCCATCAGCTCACCGATAGGAGTCTGGAAACCTTATCCAGAAGGCTAAACAACTGGTGGGAAGTTTTTAAGAGATTAGGTTTTAACCTTGGTATTCAGTCTGAGGGAGTTTTTTCCCCTCTTAGGTCAATTCTACCACTGAAACCTGCGTTGAGTTGTTGAAGCCTTCACAGATGCTAAAGATGTTATCACATTTCCGTGTGTCTGGGGAACAAGAAAGATTTCAGCAGAACATCTTTAGCTTGGGAATCAAGAGCGGCATAAAATAAAATTAATGTACTATGAAAGTGTAACCTCACTGTAAATAGAAACACATCTATAGAGATTTTAAATTGCCATACAGGTATTAAACACAGTATTATTGTCCCATTCATCCAGACTGTTATTTCTGTTATAAATCTTACATCCAAAATCAGCATAGCTCAGCTTTCCGATTTGCACTTGGTTGAAATATGGCATAGCACACATTACTTCAAATTTCATATATAAAGATGAATAGACTATATAGTTTTTTTCATTGCTTCTTCAACTTTAATCAGTTATTAATTTCAAAGATCAAGCTTACAAATGTCTCCATGTTTCAACAGCTTCCAATTATTATTAGTTTCTAACTGAATTGTTTCCCTCTCCTGATATGTAGCTACTCTATGCCGAGATTAAAATATCTCCACTACTCTAATTTAATGAGTTAGAAGTATCTCCTCAAGCAAAACATGATGGAGTTAGATCACACCAAGGTGTTCACCTGGCAGCTGCTCCCACTCTATGGGGTGATGCAGTGGGTGCTCCTGGTGTGGTGACAAAATGAGGACATACTGAACTCTGTCCTACCTGCTCTGCCCTACCCTGTCCTTCTACCTTGGCCACGGCTGCATCCAGCCAGTGCTCTAAGTGCTAATCACACTAAACCAAGTCCTAAATATTTTGCTAAAGAAATAACAAAGAAATCCTCTGCAAATAAAAGGCTTAAACCACATGCAGAAGTCAAAGTAGGAGAACTGTTGACACACAACCTGTATCAGCACAGGTCCGTGCAACAGCTAAAGATACAGGATGAGCCCAGAGCCTACCTTGAGGCCAATGTTAACACAGTCAGCATCCAGGATGCTGAGGATTCTTGAGGTGAGCCCATCACCTTTGTCTCTGGCCAGCCAGCACTTACAGACAAAGTTATACATGACGCCTTTGGTGGGCACGACGATGGTGAGTTCTTCCAGCAGCCAGCAGCTCTCAGGGGTAGCACCATCATGCCCCACCTGTGAAAGTCAGTGAGAAAACACCTGCTGGTGAAAGAGGATTTCTTCAGAGGAGAGACACCAGCTGGGGGTTTTAACCAGTGATGAATGACTATGACAGTGATGAATGACAGGGCCACGAAGATGATCAGAGGGCTGGAGCCCCTCTCCTGTGAGGACAGGCTGAGAGAGTTGGGGTTGTTCAGCCTGGAGAAGAGAAGGCTCTGGGGAGACCTTATAGCAGCCTTCCAGTACCTAAAGGGGGCCTACAGGAAGGATGGGAGGGACACTTTACCAGGGAGTGTTATGATAGGACACGGGGTAACGGCCTCAAGTTGAGAGAGGGTAGATTTAGATTGGATAACAGGAAAATATTCTTTACTGTAAGGGTAGTGAGGCACTGGAACAGGTTGCCCAGGGAAGTTGTTAATGCCCCATCCCTGGAGGTGTTCAAGGCCAGGCTGGGTGAGGCTTTGAGCAGCCTCGTCTAGTGGGAGGTGTCCTGCCCAGGGCAGGGAGTGGAACTAGAAGATCTTTAATGTCCCTTCCAACCCGAACCATTCTGTGATTCTGTGACTAAGGGTGTTGACTACGCACACGGTCACATAAAACACTTGCACAGTGGAATGGAGCAAGCTGTGAAATAGTTTGTGCCATTGCTGCCCAACAGGGAAGACATCAGTGTACATGGCAGCTGACGTGGGCAGGGAAGCTCAGGTCATTGGCTGCTGAGCATGAGGGAAGGCAGGACACTCCAGTCCCAAAATTAAGCAAGGTAGACTGGACTGACCTACGTGAAAACAAGTCCAGTCTCTTACCACTCTACTTCTGCTCCATTGACTTCTATCTTCTAGTTTGCTGATCTCTGTAGACACATCTCTCCAATCCCTTCCACTGCTGTTGCAACACTTAGAAGTGTCTATCCAAAGCTTCATAGCCAAGATGAAAGATGCAGCTGGACAAACACTCACATGTATTATTCAAGTACTCCTTGCCTCACAAATCCACGCCTAAGTCAACTATTATGTATCAGGCTGTTTTTCTGCTTCCCATCTCCTCAAACTGCAAAAGCTCCAGGTTTGTATAGGAGCCAACAGATGGAGCTTACATCTGTAGCTGTTTGATTTTCAAGAACAACCTCCTCCAAGCTCAAGAATGGTTCATCCTGGAGAGCAGGAAGTCACAGAAGGGTGGTAGGAAGCCGGCATGGATGAGCAAGGGCCTCCTGACAAAACTTTAATGGAAAAAGGAAGAATACTAGAGGTGGCAGCAGGGAGAGGGGACCTGGAAAAATAGAGAAACACTGACCAAGTGTGCAGAGCTAAGGTTAGGAAAGCCAAAGCCCACCTGCAGCTGAACCTGCCAAGGGCCATGAAGAGCAACAAGCACTGGTCCTACAGGTATATCAGCAGCAAAATGATGCCAGTGGTGCAAACTTCTCCAAGAAACTGCATATGTCCCTCTTAAAGAACATGGGTAATTCATCCTGGAGCAGACTTAGAAGCATAATTATGTATCCCAGCTGCTGTATGAAACTCAGTCAGCCAGTCACGCCAATGAGCGATCTGTACGTAAAAGGTTGAATAAAAGAGCTACCTACAGTTCATTATTTTCAGAGCAAGCGTTGTTTGTATCGTCACTAGGAAAATGGGGTCCTTAGCTCTCACTGGTTTTGTTTTTAAATTATTAGCATATTTAGTGTTGCTCAGAAAATAATTTTTAATAACAGGTTCATCGAGGGCGACGTATCTGTGGTATCTTTTTTTCCTCCCCCAAAACAAGTGATCTTTTTCATCTGACTGTCTCAGCCATCACTGCTATTAAGAGTATTATTGCTATACTAATGTCTGTGCAGCTGCAGAAAATTAGAGTTAACCACTGGGGAAATTCAAGTCTACAATGGATGCATTAATTCTCGGATTCCTAGGGTGTGAGGTGAATGGGAATGTAACACTTGCCTTCCCATTCCCTCTCTGCCAGTTTGGCTGCCCTTCTCCAAACCCAAAGCTCCTCAGAGACCTGTTGCAGGATGGTGCCGACGAGGCAGTGGGAAATGTTCAGGGCGACGGCTCTGCAGTGAAGCAGGGACAGAGCAGCCGGAGGAGAAATCCCGATGAGCCCATTAAAGTCTGCTGCTCTTTTGCGTTTGTTACAGCCACCTCCTAAAGCATCATTCCAAGACTTTCCTAGGTACCTGATTTTCACAGCAACCTTTACCTCCATCGGTATCATTGACTGGCCAGGAGAAAGTATCTTGCACATGCAGTTGCCTTGGAGAACCTGCACACAAGCAGATTTCCAAGGGCTCCAAGAACAATGTTGTAAAGTCTGGGATAAACCCACCAGTGCTGAGTCTTCCTTGTGGCTGGTCTTTTAGAGCAGAGCACTGGGATTTGTCTTAACAATTCCAAGCAAGTCCTTAGATAGACCATGCCAATACAGTGAATGACCCAAAGCCGTGGCCACACCAGCAGTGTAGCCTGGACATTCATACCACTATCACAACAAGTTGTTTGGGCTGAGATTTTTGAACTGAGTTAGAATGACAAAATTTCAAAGGCAGCTAGATTCTTGGGCTGTTTGAAAATCTTTGAAACTCGTTCCCACGGTCCTGAGGGACTGTTGAGTACTTCACATCACCAAGACTAAGAAACACGATTTGCACTGGGCAACGCAGAAACACGTTGAAATCGAACACAACAACAGGGGAAAATGGGAGAGAATTTGACTGGTAGATGGAAGGAAAAGATGCCAAAAAACGGGGTTTCTTGCTTATTCTGGAAGGTGTGGAGAATATTAGAGAGACTCAAGGGTCTTCCAGGATCAGATCCCTAGTCAGTGAGGGACTGGACTTGCAACTCCATCACACTTTGTGCTTGCTATGGAGGAAGGCTCTGAATCAGAGGTGGTTTAGAAACGCAGACCAATGCAGGACCCTTCTGATCATACCTGTGTCTCTCTGCAGCAACAGCAGTCTAGGAACAGAGATGCTCTCACTCATTAGGAGAAGAAATATTAAAACTTGTTTTCAGAACACAGTATAAAGTGCCTATACCCAACAACTTGTATTATTGATTTTCATGTCAGCGTGTCTATTAAAGTACACCAGTAGTAAATATTATATCTGTGGGCTTACAAGACAGGTATAAATGGGCCCCTTTCAATTTACTTCATGTTCCACTGTTTCTCCCTTCACTACAGTATATTTGCAGCAGGAGAATAATACCAAACTAAAAGTGGCATCACGCTGCAAATCTTACGATCCTACTAAACCCTGCAGTCTGCTGCCTGGGTTATACAGAGGGCTTCTGGAAACTTAATCCCCATGCTGTGCTGTTTTCACACGATAACTCATATTCACAACTTCTTGCCTTCTTCCAGAAGCAGCCAAATGCCAAATCTGAGCACGAACTGTTCCTCACTTCTCCCAAGTAGATAGCTAGCAATTTTCAGCAATGTCCCTGAACACTGCAATTTTCTACAAGGAAAATATGGACTGATTCCATGGCAACTGCAGCAGACTGACACATTGATGTCATCGCTGGGATGTGCATCAGCCAGAAGAGACCTTCCAAGCAGAGGGCACTGCATGAAGGAAGGCAGAAGGCCAGGAGCAGATGGCTCCTCCAGCCACGAGCTGGGGGGTTACAAACTGAAAGGGAAAGATGAGCAAGGGGTGAGGCAGCGGACTGGTGATAAGGGTGGGGACACTGAGGATAAGGGTGAAAGAGGGCAGAAGATCACCATGCAGCTTGAAAGCTATATGTTATTTCTTTTTCTAACTCTCTGCATTTCATTTGCAACCTGTTCTCTTCTTTCCCATTTACAATACTTTTCAAATTATTTCTTTTCCTTGCTGCCGTCTATTTCCAAGCACTTTCTTCTGTTTTCTGCTATTCTCTGCCCAGTCCTCACCCTACCTACTGTCTCTTTTCCAGCGACCCTTTCTATTTCTTTCTTCATCCAGCCCTTTCTGTCTCTCTGACACTGAGGGGATATACTGACTTTTACCTCCCTCTCTATCCCAGCCCATGGCTGTTCCCATGTGCACGCAGTCCGGAAGAGAAGGATTTATGCACTTGCTTCACTTTCAAAGTTTGACCTAGAGCTGGCTAGACAGAACGTGCCGCTAAAACTCATAATATCCAGGCACTTGGAGTGCATGAAGAAAATGGCTTGATAATAAACTCAAATCTAGCATGGGGACTTCTCAAGGTGCCAGAATCCATTGCTTGAATGAAAGCTAATGGCAGTGCCTCGGTCTATCAGCTGCTACAACAGGATATACAACTGCAAAGATTTTTTAATTAGTTATGATTTCTCTCTTTATATTTCTTCGACTCATCTCCTTCTGAATACACAAGCATGCACGCCGACAGGTAGGTTTACTGCAACTCAGGGCATGGGGTGAAAATAAAATTAAATAGGCTCTCGAAGTCCTTAGATGCTGTGGGTTTCAGCTCTTGGGGGCTGGAGCAGGCTTTTTGGAGTTGGAACTGCCATATGAAATGATGTACACAAATGCACTGGAAGATTCATGTGAAGTTTAAGCTCAGTGATGGAAAGTCTATGCAAATTCTGTCTCCCTGAGCCATAGCAGGAAAAATGGCTCCTGTACTGAAATTTATTTGTGTAAATTAGTTATGAACAATGATTAATTTTCTTCTCTAAGCCTGGGTCCTCCAAGCTGTAAAAACAATTTTCATGTTTAGCTAGAAAATTATACAAGATATGTTCCTCACTGCAGACACAATTTATGAAACCCAACTGGAAGCAGTGTAAAAATCAACTAGGAAAAAGACTGCATCCTGGGAACCTTCACTGCATCTGTCAATAACAGGGCTTGACTAAGAAAAAAAAGTGCCAGAGATGGGACAAAACTGGGGTATGTTGCAACTTCCTTATAATTCAAAATTATCTTCTGCCTCCCAAGGGTTTTGTGAGCTGTAAAGCGTACTTATTTTCAGGTTCAGACACATGTGAAATCTCATTAGCACATCCCTAATTACATTCCTTTCAGACCCAAGTGCCTTTCCTTCACTGCTAAGAATAACAGGAACATGTGTTTTCTTCGTCCGCGTATTTCATATACAGTTATGAATGCAGTGCTTGCGCTGCATTCATGAAGTACCTCCACTTTTTTGATCTCTCCAACATCTAGGCCCCAAACAGAGAATTTCTCTACGGAGCCATCTGCAAACTCGTCTTTTTCTTCTGGGAGATCCAGCCACAGCCTCTCCGTCTGCACTTTCTGAGGACCCATGATGATGATGAACACTCGGCTGTCGGTGCTGGAGTCAAACTCTGTGCCCGTTGTGACGGTGATGTGGTACGGGATGACTGCAACAAACAGGGGTTTAACCATCAGAAAACCCAGACATGTACGTGTTCACATGAGACTGCAGAAAACCAGGGACTCCTCCCATCAGAGGGAGCAGCTGTGTATGCTAAATAGGCCCACATCCCACTGGACTCATTTGGAGAAGGGATACAACCATGCTGCATCGAGCCACAAGTGTGCATGGGAGACTACTTTCCCATACACGCTTGGGACTGAATTCACCAAGGGTTAATTTCCCTGGACAACCCTACTGGCTGCAAGTCCACATTTCTCCCTAATAGAGAAAAGAACAGCAAAGGGCTTGAATCCTTATTTACACCTGGAGACCTTCCTGAAGATGAGACCGAGCACCTAAATCTTAAATAGACTATAAGACCAAAGCGATCTTACGCTCACTGTTCAATAAAGGCAAATAAATCTATGCTGACTCCAAGGTAAACCATCGCTGGCTGAATGTCCCAGTACAACTGCAAATGGTCTTTGTGCTTCATGAAAGGATTGCTGCGACCGATGGGGCTGCTCAGGGTTTCAGCATCCCTTCGCAAATCCAGGCAGACTAGGAATAAAGGTAGGTCACACAATATTTTTATACATTGCACAGTAATAGCAATTCAGAGAAAACCCTTCAGGCCAAGGCTTGGGACTTAGCAGGTTTTTCTGTGGTTTTCAGAAATTTCAGTTCAGCTGTTAAAAGGGAGGAAGTGCCAGACTGCTTTTCAAGTGCTTTCCAAAAGCTCATTTGGGTAAGCCGAGCGGGTGGTGCAGAATTAGACGCTGAAAACTCGTTTGATTTCTCAGAACATTTGTGCAGGGCTGCTCAAACCGTTCTGACAAGACTCGGAGCTCTGAAACTTGCCTCGTCACAGACCTGAAACTCAGCTTGGCTTCATCATCGCGTTTTTGATTAAAAAAAAAAAAAAAAAGGTTTATAAACCTTGACAAAAAACGGTTGGCTTTCAAATCATACAGAATTGACATCTAATTTTGCTTTATGATAACTAACAACATTTTTGGGGTGGGGATTGTACTAGAAACTCACATCAAGCTCAGTACGTGTGTGCAATATCAGGGAAGGCATGAATTCATGCTGACCAAATCTGTTCTTACCTCTAGAGACAGAGCAGAACCCAAAGAGGTTCATTCAGCCCCAGTCTGAGGATTTTGTGTACTAGCACAACACAAACTGAAGATTAGGCAAGACTTATTCTCCCCTCTATGATATCATTTACATTTCAGTGTGCACATCAGCATAATGACATGCAGTGCATTCTTCACAAAATAACCATTGGAGCTGCTGCTGTTAACAGGGGAAAGGGTTTAGCTGTAGGCAAGACAGATTTTATAAAAATATGTTGAGGGGTCATGCTTATAACAGCTCCAGATTCCTCTTTTAAATAAAATATATTTTGAATGGGGGCAAAATTTTCTTTTATACGGTTTTTAGCCTGTTCTCCTGTGACAGACTAAGTTCACAGAAGTACCAGCGTTTTCAACTGATGTTGCATCCTCAAGCCAAAATACTTGAAACACCTACATGAAAAATGAGAACTATGAGAAATTGTTGTCATTTCCCACTTTAAATAATGGATACAGAGACATAGAGTAGCTTGCTGCCAGGCAGCAGGAAACACTGTTTGCTGTTCTTTCCTTTGAAAACTAGAAAAATGATCCTCTAGTCTGTTTATCTCACCTCTTCGTTGTCTCCTTCTTTCTCTGGGACCCTATAGTTCTACTTCTTCAAACATGGGAGAATGCAAAACCTGAGGTAGGTGGCCACAGCAGGACACGACAGGTCCTCCAGGCCATGTCCCTTTGCCCCTCTTTCCTGGAGTTCCTGCTCAGAGTTCAGGCTGTTTGAGGGCATGTGTCCCCCTCACAGGGGGTTGGGTTTCGTTAAGGATGTAGACCACACCATCTCCAGCACTGCCTTGCAGCATGGAGCAGGGTTGCCAGTTCAGACCCATGCAGGTACCTAGTCAACAGATCTGTGCTCCATCCTCACACCACCTCCTCTCCCTCAAAGGTATTCACCATCTGAACATGGCAGAGTCAGAACTGGGCTGCTCGAACTGTCGCTGCCTTTCCCAGGCATCTCCCAATACCACGTCCCCTAATCAACTAATTAACAGATGGCTTTTTATCCATCTCAGGAGGTGGCTGTCTGGCTCACAGAACCCATCTTATCTGACATTCCTTCAAGAGGCAGTTTCCTTAATGAGGCCATGTCACTGCAACAGAGATAGTGGTGATGACAAGCTCCAGGACTCAGAGAAGAAAGACCACCCTGGCACAATGGGGATGATGGGAACTATCCTAGCTCTGCTGGAGAGGGGTTCTCATGGGAGATGCTGATGTTTTACCCATTATTTGTGAAACTACATGGAATGCCAACATGGCAGATGTTATCCATTGTCTCACCGCAGAAGTAATATCAGAAGGAACATGGGAATCACTTATTTTTCATTTGAGGACAATATGGGATTACAAAAGAAGGGTTGCCCCAAGACACATGGGTTGCAGACCAGGTTAAGAAATGTCTACTTCACAATTTAAAGACATGGGACATGCAACCCAGGTATCACATCACAACAAGCTACTGGGCATCAGCTGAGCTGCAGTAATCATTTGTGAGTTCCCTTGGACCATGTCAGTGAAAGCTATCTAAAACTCCTAAGCCAAATTACATCATTTTACACTTGGCTTACCACGGAATTTTAAGTGTAATTATTTTGCACTTGCTGTGGACTAAGCGCACGTATACAGACAGTGACTGTGACTCAGCTGCTGCCCAGTTACTTGTTACAACACAGTATCTTAACCATACATCTGAAATCTTAATCTAAAGCTAAAAGACCCCATGTAGGACAACAACGAAGTGTAGATGCAATTTAGATGATGAGCCATTGTTCTGGAACACAAGGGTGGTTAATCAAAAGGCATGTAAATACAGAGAAAAAAGCCTGTGTGGTAAAGGAATTATAAGAAAATATCAATGGACTGGGAACGTTTTCCACAAAGGTTACGTCAGCTGATGGACACTGATCTTCCAGGCTTCCTTCACAGCCAGGACAGAAATAAAACCTGCACAACTTTCCCACTTCATACCAGCAGCAGCCAAGCACAACTAGCCTCTCTGCAGGAAAGCTGGCTTTTCAGACACAGTCCGGCATGTTTCACTTTTCACATGATGCAATCCGGAAACAGCTGTCTCAGGAACCAGAGCCTAAAGATGAAACTCTACACTGGAGCCACCAACTGTTTCCATCGGTTATTTGAGTGGAAAACTCAGTCCAGAGTTTATGGACTCCCCTATCTTTCAGCAACAGCGCTCACAGACCCTCCTCCTCTGCCCAGTTATAAGACAGACCACTTTCTAGAAAAGAACAAACTCGCCTGAGCACTCTCAGTCGAAGTTTGTTTTCTGAGAGCCAAGAGACCTATCTGTGTTCTTGCTCAGCCCCCCGTATCCCACTCTCCTCCCAATCCAACAGCTGCTGCGATGCAGCTACATGTTGTAAGGAAAAAAACCTGGAGGGTTCTAAAATAAACCATTTAAATTCATATTAAACAAATATCCTTGGTGATGAGGCACTACTAGCTTGATCCTGAAAAGGGGAGATGGCTTAAGCGTGACAAATAAAGTCTCAGGAAATTCAAAGCCTTCTTTAGTAATTCAGATCCAATATGCTACATGAAACATCATCTTGAGTAGGTGAAGAGATATAGGAGCAAAACCCCAACTGATATCAGCAACAAAAGTTATTTTAAGGAATCATGTGGAAAAGAGCCTCTGATAATCCAAGGGAGGCTCTTTTGGTGATAGCGTGTCTGACTACGGTCCCTCTCACTGCAAAGAGCTTTGGATCCTTTGAAGGACATTTCAGACAAAATTATACAAACTTGCATAAATTCTTCCCTTAACTCTATCATAACCCAGTGCTCAGAGGGTAGTGTCACTTCTCCCCACTCTGAAGTGCTGTCTGCAACGAAGTTGGTGGAGGAAGAGGAAGAGGGAGTATGATTCTTCAGGTCCGTGGGTTTCTTTCTGGGGAACCCCTATGTATGATGCTGACCAGCACTTTTCCCACATTTGGTGGTGTGGATGCACTCATCTAACTTTAGGCAACATGATTTGGGTATTGCAGTTGGCTGTGGAGGCCCCTGTGCCTTTCACCTCACCACAATAGAAAAGAGCGTCCCCTTGAATACCCACCCACCTAACGATATTGTCACATTGTCCAAAGCACCACACTGCCTGGAGAACTTACGTCTGCTGACAATGGAGAAGTTAATTCTGACAAGCTACAGCATCACCAGTTTCCACAGGAGAGAAAGAAGAGGGTTGGAAACACTGAAGTTGATATGAACTTCATGGCTTATTTCACTGTTAGGGTCAGAGAACTACAAGAAAAGCAACAAACACAGAAACACGAGCACCGGTCCAGCCTTTCCCAAAGCGGTCACAACACAAGGTGAAGAGATGCAATTTGCTGTTCTGCCTCTTTTTGCTGTTCACCAGGACGAACGCAACCTCTCAAGCACTGAAAGCCAAGAGCACATGCATGCATGCAACCAAACACGGCGTTCACTCACGTGATCCTTCTTCTGCTGCCTTGACCAAGCTGGATTTTTTCTTCTCCTTTAGGTTTGCATTGCTATCCTGACTTGACAGGCTGAGAGACGAGCCATCCAGGCTGTTTCGCTCACCATCGTAGCTCTAGTTGGAAGGCACGTATGGGAAGGTCATGAGGTTGGGTGCTCAACTGTTGTCAACTCTTCCTAAGTGCCTCCAAGAACAACATGAGAAGAAATCCCTGTGGTTCCCCAGGTAGCTTTTTGTTCAGTGTAGCTCAAACAAATGTGATTTACTGCAGGTCATTCATTTACTTCATTGGTAACCTTGACAGGCCATTTTGGATGCGTGTTATAATAAAAGAAAAGATAGTGGACCTAATGGACTTTAATGGTGTGTTGTAACTTTCCTCTGCTACCTGTGCGAGCAATAGCCACAGAAAATTCAGACGGATGGGACAGTGACGGTCTTGCTTATCAAGGCATAGACTGTAGTGTTAGACTAATTGACCTATTACAGGTCAAAGAGCGTAAGAGGGAGATTACTGCAAAGGTGAATGATAGAGAACATCTATTATATTTGAGGAATTAGTGCAGATGCATTCAGTGTCAATGTCCAATAAATGTGAGGCTCTTACCACACAGTCACGTAATTAAAAAAAAAAAAAAGCAATTAGGTTTTCTTCATTTTGAATTAATACGAGCAACAGGGTAAGTGTGACCACAAGAATTCCTAGCATTGTCTGCTGCAATTTTATGAGGGACCATATGGTAAAACTCATCCATGGTGTAACTCTTGTTACGTCCATTCTGTTGCATTCAGGATGAGTCTGGCCCAAGTTCATTGATGATAATTTTAGTGGTAACTGTCAATTAAAATGTCACTGCATTTTGCAAAGTGGACTCCTTAAATACAATGGACTTATAATCAGCTGCTTTATTATGCCTCACTGTATAGAAGCAAGAGGGGTCTATTAATCTTGTTTGCTAATTTTAATTAGTGTATGTACCTTGAATTCCAATTAGCTATATTAGCCTGATAAAGCAACAGCAAATGTGCAAGCAGAAAGTGCATTTCACTAAAAACCATTTGGTGCTTTGAGTGGTAGCAAGGAAACTAGATTTTTTATGTTAGGCATTGGTAGAAGAAGTTGCTGAAAAGATAAACCCATCCAGCCCAGCAAGGATGAAGTCAAAGGACCCAATATTTTGACCTGAGGACTTTGAATAGTGGGACCCATATCTAACCTACTTTATGGGCACAGCAAGGACAGCAGCAGGGAACTAGACTCTACTGTGCATCAGCGAGGTACTTGACTCTCAGCTGAAGAGTTTCTCTTAGACTCCTAGATTTTACTGTTGAAATTGCAAATTAGAGAGCTAGTGATCCTGGGCTGAGAGTGGCCATATCTTCGGCACTTGTCTGAAAATCACAAATTCATTTTGGACAAGTGAAAAACTCTAAGTCCCTAATGATGTGTCTTGGACTTCAAGCAGATATTCAAGCACTTTATATTTATTACTAGCAGTGGGTTGGGATCACAGTGGGTTTGACCCATAACCGTACCTGTTCATAAAGTGTACGCTCTATCTTTTTGTCCTCTTTCTTTTTGGAGAGCCAGCGCTCACACAGGAAAACGAACGACTCCTCCGTGGTCTCATCCAGGATCTCTACTTTTTCCAGGAACCAGTCAGGGCTGAACATGCTATTGTCGTGACGAATCTTGATCTTGTACAAAATGCCAAGGTCCACAGCCTGTATAGTAAATGTATCCTCCTGCAGAGTGTTCAATAGCAGTTGCTTCTGTTAACGAGCTCTCAACAGATCATCTACCAGGCAAAAGCAAACGGAGACTACAAAGCACAATATGTGTTTAAATTCCGTCTCACGTGACGGTGTTTGGGACACTGAAACTGTTCTGCAGGGAAGTGTTTTGAAGCCTGATTCTGCTATGAGGGGAGCTGCACAAAATGTCACTTTCACAGCCAATTACAGTATTGAATCACCGGAATTTTACATCCCGTTTTTTAAGTCTAAGCAAGATTTCTCTTTCTAATTGTGCTGGTTTGGGCTGGGGTAGAGTTAGTTTTCTTCATAGTAGCTAGTGTGGGGCTATGTTTTGGATTTGTGCTGGAAATAGTGTTGATAACACAGGGATAGTTTAGCTATTGCTGAGCAGTGCTTACACAGTGTCAAGGCCTTTTCTGCTCCTCACCCCACCCCACCAGCAAGTAGGCTGGGGGTGCACAAGGACTTGGGAGAGGACACAGCTGGGACAGCTGACCTCAACTGCCCAAAGGGATATTGCATACCATATGGCATCATGCTCAGCATATAAGGGTGGGGAAGAAGAAGGAAGGGGGGGACATTTGGAGACATAGCATTTGTCTTCCCAAGTCACTGTTACTTGTGATGGAGCCCTGCTTTCCTGGAGATGGCTGAACACCTGCCTGCGCACGGGAAGCAGCGAATGAATTCCTTGTTTTGATTTACTTGCATGCACAGATTTTGCTTTACTTATTAAACTGTTTTTGTCTCAACCCACAATTTTTATAACTTTTACTCTTCTGATTCTCTCCCCATCCTACTGGGAGGGAGGGAGGGAGCGGCTGTGCGGTGCTTAGTTGCTGGCTGGGGTTAACATGACACTAATCCAGGTAGATTTGCACCGAAAATCCAGATAAAACAATCTTTGCCATCATTATATCTGAGTACCTCCATATGGGGCTGTGAATATGACTCATGGACTGAGTACAGATTACAACTTTTGGAGTTATTTTTCCAAACACAGCCGAAGTTTAGGTCACATCAGTTTATCATGCTCTGCAGTGAATTGCAGTATATACTACGTATGTGCAAATCAGTTGCACAGAGGCTACGGGAATGAGAAACCTCAGGTTTTGTGCACTCTCAAATCTGCAGCTAACAATTCAAGCCAGTTTATATGGAGCAAGCTCATAATTTGTCTATCAGTGACTGCACAGAAACATCTACCCCATTTGCTGCAGTGCCTGTCAGTTGTAATACCCAGTTGACAATCCATACAAAGCACTTTAAGAGGTAATGAACATGGTAAATGGAATCAATCAATTCATCCCTCATAGGAAAACTCAGCCTATAAAGACAGTCATGGACTTGTTAGGTTAAAGACTGCAAAATGGAAAGTGTTATTAACCCATTGCATTTGTACCTGTCCTCTTTCAAACTTGTTGAAGTTTGTTTCAGATTTGCTGAGTTTTCTCTCTCCTGTGTCCCCCAGATCTCCATAGATATTTAGGAAAACATTAGCATCTGTTCCAGCACCGTAGATATCTCCTGTGAACACGCTGATCTTGTACGTGTGAACTGCAGAAAGAAACGGAGATGTGATTTCCGGCCAGGTGAACTATCAAGGTCTATCTTGTATACTGAATTTACCTAAGAAAATGGTCCCCAAACTTTCTGCTCATCACTCGGTTCTTGTAGGTTTAAAATCCTGTCTGCTTTATCCTTCCAGGCTTCTGGTAATGATCCAAAGATTGGAGAATCACTGGGCTGAAATTTGCTGACTATCCTTTTCTCCACCTAATCAATGCCTGTGCACTGCTTTGATCGCATAGTTCACAGTTAAAAATGCAAGGAACCATTATGGTGATTACTGGATGCGAAGTCGATAGAGGTGAGGGAACTTGGCACCTTTTCATACCGAGGCTCAAGGGACCTACATCTGAGAGCAAGTGATTCAGTGTTGTGAATTCTTAATACTCCACTCTCCATAAACAAACTCCAGGGATTCAGATACGCAATTACTACCGGAGTTAATGGCATGTATCTCCATAAATTCCCCAAACAGAAAGAGAACAGGTTTGTGGGTCCTTTTGCTGAGACAGTATTTAATTAAGGAAGTTTTGGAGCTATACTGTTTAAGTACCCTTTCTCTTTAGCTTGCTCAATGACGATCCAATAAAACCTCATCAAATCTTTAGTAATGTGCTTTACTAAACCTGTTAAATACTCTTATTTTTATTTTGCTGCTCTTTTCCCAATTACATAGGGAAAACAAACAGTTACCGAAAGCATCCTCACCAGGAAAACAATTAGGGGCTGATTACCCTGGTGACATAGGAGCCTTGGAGAATGCCTCTTTGCAAATACCAGGGCAATGCAAATGAGGAAGAGGCATGAAATCTTAGTTAGGATTCTTCTTTGTACGTTAACAGCATCAAAGGAAATATCTATATTGTCTCTTTCTTCCGTACCTAACTTTCCCAGTAAAACAGGGCCTATTCTGCTTCACTGTCCATGAAAAATTTCCATTGATTTCCCTAGGAAATGGATCAGGATCATCACCTGAGACCATTCATCAGGCTAGGTGCAATGCCAGGTTTTCTGGTTTACCTCTCCACATTATGTCCTACGGAGTTACCGCTTCATATTTGAGAGAAAACTGCTACATTAACAATGAAGGAGGCAATGCGTATAGTCTAATTAGTCGATGCATCCCCCTGGTTTTTGCCTGCCGGTTCTAGAGACCTTCAGGACTGAAATCTAGTTTACTATATAAAAGATGATCCTCGTAACACCACAACCTGATTTTCCATTGCTGTCACTTACACTGTGTCACTGCCCAAGATGTATGAGGACTCGTGGAGATGCAGAAGATAAAATTCCCATCCCAGATTTTTTATATCTAAAGCAGAAGTTCCCAAACTCTGGCCTTAGCTCCCAGCCAAAAGAAACCTTCAGTTATCCAAAGATCCTGTTCCATAGATTGTAAAACTTGGTTTAAGGCTTTTCCTTTAGAAGGAAAAAATGAGTCATCCAGGTTAGTTAACACATGGTAACTAAGGCAAGGTAAAGAAACAGAAGATAGTAAGTTAAAGAAAACGTCATGCAGGCATCTAGCAGCCATGCCACTGACTAATTGATATTAAAACTCTCTTTGCCTCTGCAGGAAAAAAGTCTCCCATGAGCTACCATGTAGTTCCTAACAGGAGGAAAGAGCACATCTCTCTCTTCTAAGGGCACAGTGCAAAGGCTTCAGCCTTCCTTACAGCAAGGCACCTCTTCCCTTGGTGATGGAAAACACAATACATATAAATTCCACCCTGATAATGGTGCACTGTAAATGCAAATCAGACTCTGAGAGAAAAGAAACAAGGAGAGAAATGATTTTCTCTGTTGAATCATCTTGTTGCCAGATGTAAAAACCAAGAATGAAAATGGCATCTGAATTCAGTTTGCTCTGCTGAGGAGGTAGGGAGGTTCACGACTTCTCTCAAGGGCAGAAGGAGCTTGGGTGGGAAACGGGGTCCTAGAGGAAAAAGAGTTAGGAACAGCTGGGCATACAAAGAATCAATGAGTTTAGGATGAAACTTCCATTCTTAGAACCACAGAATCATAGAATTGTCTAGGTTGGAAGAGACCTTTCAGATCATCGAGTCTAACCATCAACCTAACACTGACAAAAACCACCACTAAACCGTGTCACTCAGCACCAAGTTCACACATCTTTTAAATACCTCCAGGGACGGTGACTCAACCACTGCCATGGGCAGCCTGTTCCAATGTTTGACAACTCTGTTGTTGAAGAAATTTTTCCTAATAGCCAATCTAAACCTCCCCTGGAGCAACTTGAGGCCATTTCCTCTTGTCCCATTGCCTGTTCCTTGGGAGCAGAGACCGACACCACCACCACCCCCCGGCTACACCCTCCTCTCAGGGAGCTGTAGAGAGCAAGATGGTCTCCCCTCAGCCTCCTTTTCTCCAGGTTCTTGTTCAGTTGCTTCAGCTACCAGGAGGGCCAAACACTGTGAACGCTTTATAAGATGGTCTCAGAGCTGCATAAGCATTTATTCTCCTCCCCAGAGGCACTTTAATGAGGTGACGGTGGCTGCCTAGAATGAAATTTTTAGAAGATGTCCATATGTACCTGAAGAGCAGCAGGAAAAACAACTTTGACAGGAAAGAGGAGCATAGATCAGACTGGTAGGGTAGGAAGGGAAGGTGAAGTTGGGCAAAGAAGTAAAGATGTTTGCGGAGCCTGGAAGACAAGATGGAAGAATTTTGTTAGGCATCAGTGGAGATGTGCAAACTGTATCTGTGTGAAAGCATGGCTGTGACAGTTTTATAAATGCCCTATGGGAAAATAATGGCATTATTGCACAGAAGTGCTTCAGGTATAAAAGAGGCCAGAGAACAAGAAGGGAAAGAAATGTTTAACAGTCGTACCAGCATTGCATTTGCCTGAACCACACATCCAAATGTTTTATTTGAAAAAATCAGATTAACAGGTCCCTACCTACTCCTAGGATTATATTACCTTCTAATGGGTCTTCAACTTCTTCCTCTATCTGCTTGAGTGTCCCGTCCTTCATGAGTTTTTCAGTAAAAATATCAGATGGTACCAGTTCTCTGATAATCTCACCGTCGTCTTCAGACTTTGCAAGCCATCTTTCACATGGAAATGTGACGGTTTCCGAGCCCTGAAGTGAACATGACAGAGATAATCTCTTCAAGACAACGTGAACACATGTTAGCATTTCTCCTTTGAAAATACTCTGACTTACAGGCGAGGATTTTTCAGCTCACGTATGCACGCACGTGTATGTAGATGCAGAGCTGAAATAGTGTAGAGAAATATATTTCCTCCAGAAAGAGGACATTTGAGGACTCTGAGAAGAAGCACGGAAAGTGTAGCAGAGAACAGTATTCCCACTGCTGCCCTTCCCAGTTTTCAATCTTGCAAATTCCTAATCAGGACTGCACCATTCCTGCTGAAGCCGTGTTTTACTGAGACTCCGCAATCCCTCTTCAATCCTTATTCAGGCCGCATTCCCTTTGAAGTCAGTAGGGGTTTTTTTCTGAGCCAATACTTCAAGATTTTGCCCAAGATGCCCCAGACTCAAGCTGGTTTCCAGGCAATTCCCATACGTGCATTAAGAGGAGAAAAATAGTGATTTAATTTTTGATCTTTTGTTTTGATTTCACTTTGGTGGAAACAAATATGATTTCTATCATCAAACAAACAAAAACAATAGAACATGTGTTTTCCACTTGGTAAACAAAACCAATCCCAGACTACTCATTAAGAACAGACTCCTGTAAGGCCTCCAAGATGGTAAGAGGCAGGCGGCTTTCTGAGTCCTGGGCACCCCAAGCTATGTCTCCATAAGGAAAGGGGCATGAGCCATCATGCAACTTGCAGAGCCCACAAGACTGAACTGAAGAAAAAAAAAAAAGTTAGTTTTAATCTCACAGTAACTAAATAAAGGAAGAAAAAGACGGCACTTTCCTTAATGTCAACTTCGTCGTTTCTCTCCCAAGTATCACAGGGCCTTTCTGCTGCTTCCAGTACTCTGTGTGCCACCACTTTCATGTATAACTCAGACATGAATACTGTCCACCTTAATTACTCTCATGTAATTATTTATCAAAGCAATACAGTGTCCTTTCTTGACTATTTTTACTACTTAAATAGTACAATATTAATACATAGGGGAAGAAGGGAATAGCTCTCACTGTAGCAGTATTGAATATAGTTATCGCTGTGTACTGCAGCTCTGTTCTGCCCTGAGCTGCCTGATCCTGCCCTCGCTGACACCGTCACAGGGGAGGAATAGGTTCTGCATCCACCATCAGAGGTGCACTCCAGTCATGGCTAACCTGGAATGAACAGGTCATCGTTCCACCACGCACAGATCCCAGACAAGCTGATCTGCAGGAGCCAAACCCCTCCAAGGATCTTGTGTGATCGAGTGTCTTGAGTCTGCAGCAGAACCATCCTTTGAACCCACATAGCACAAACCTTCTGCTGTCAATAAAACACCATTTCTCCTCCTCTTTGCTGCTCCCTGAGGTGCTGCTGTTGTACCCCAGGCTTGTAACATTTAACTCCATAAGGCAGTTTGGAGCATGACTTGTACAACACAGTGTCAAACAAAACCTGCAGCACTTTAGATCATAGAATCATAGAATCACAGAATGGTTTGGGCTGGAAGGGACCTTAAAGATCATCTCGTTCCAACCCCCCTGCCCTGGGCAGGGACANATGATTTCAAGTATTTTACTTTCAAGTGTTATTTGTGTTGTACAAGCAAAACACAGCACCTAATGACTGGCCACATGACTATTTCTGCCTCCTCACTTCTGCACGGGCTGTCTGACCACGTAACCTGTATAATCTCACCGTAGCTGAGCCGATGAATAGCGTTTATCAACCCCACCTACAGCCTGGGAAGAGAGAGCTCTCCAGAACGATGCTTCCGTGCTGAAACTCTCTCCTCCCGGCAGACATCCCACTTCAGTCATGTCTCTTGCTGAAGCCTTTAACTGCTCCTAAACATTCCTAATGTTGGCTGTATGTGTCATTGATATGAACACTGTTTATTTGGTAATAGGATGTCTAGGGACTTGAGTGCCTGCACAGTGGGGCATAATGTGCAGTTACCGCAAGAGTTAATTGTACCATTATTGTTAATCACCATGTCATTGCCACAGTTTTTATTGAAGTTTCCTTGTTAGTGATTGCATTAATATTTAAGTGACGTAAAGTGCACTATTTTATGTTACCCACGGCAAAATCCTCTTGCAGCTCCAAACAGAATTTGTTTCATTAGAGTCTGAGTCTGGCCCTAAGCTGAAGCTGGGAAAGACAGTGTGCTAAAAGTCAGTGCTTTGCCTTTCGCCAAGTTGTAACAAATGAAATATAATTATCAGATATAATTGGCGTGCCAAGACAGAGCTTTATTGGCATGCAACAATCCTAGTTGCCTACCCAAGTGCTTTCAATTTAACCTGAAAAGTTACTGACCTCATTTTTCTTTTGGAGCATTACAGATACATCTAGACACATCTTAGCAGTCTAATCAGGTAGCACAGCTTTTAGAAGCGTTGGCAGCATATTGCTATCCTGTGGCAGGTCATAATATCCTGCGGCTGATCAGTGGCATCATGCAGTGCTCTGCTTTCTTCTTTTTTCCCATGCCATAATCAAAAGATCAGCAGAATTGTAAATCTCTCTGTTTTTAAGTTGCTCGTGGTTTTCCTCCCTTCCTCCACCTTCCCAGGTTTCTCGCCGCCTGTCCTTCAAAGCTGCTGTAATGACTGCAGAGCGTGCAGCCCCGAGACCCTTTCTAGTCTAATGGAAGAGCACCCAACACAGAGCGCTAGGGAGCTTCCCAAAGTCCTCCCAAAGTTAAGGGTAGATGTAGAAAGAGGCAGCTCAGGAATCTCTTTTCCCTTGTTTCCATACCTTTGCGCATCCCTCTCTTCATCTTCCCTAGCCTATGACCGATAACAATATCTCTCAAAACAATGTCATCTTGTTCATTAACTTCATGAAGCTGTACGAGGCAAGGGTTGGTCAATATACAGATAGAGGGTCTGAAAGTAACAGACTGGCAAAAAGATGATAACGAGAAACAATCAAAAGGCTTGTGAAGAAGCTTGTACAGGAGGGTACAGGCTTGAGCATGATGACGAAGGTTCAAGGCAGACCTTTGAGTTGATCATGAGGCAAAGAGATGAAAACATATCCTGGAAATTTTGAAGGAGGAAGCAAGATGAGAAGTAGGTTCACCATGACTGAGCAAGCTGTGTTTACACCAACACTTGATATTAGAAGTCAATTCAGGAGGGGGAAGACCCGAGCTTTGAGGTGGAGATGAAAGCTGACATCCCTTCAGAATAAGTGGAGAAAGGACAAGAGCTACTGCTCCAATTCTGAACTGATCCTGAAAGGGTGACCTTCTTCTGAACTTCCCTGCAGCCAGACTCATTCCTGTTCCTACAACCAGCATGTCTGAGGAACAGTTTCTTATGTGGACAAGATCAAGGTGACCAATCTGGCTGCAGTGCCTTAATCCTGTTGACATGGACAACCAAAAGTCCTAGGACCTACTTGATGGTTTTTATGTGAGAGAGACTTGCACTGACAGGCGTTTTTCTTGTCTTAATTGTACTGGCTCCCTGCATTTATTCTTCCAGAATTAAGGGACTGATGAATTGATTTCTTGTCCATGTTTAGCAACAATCCATTTTATTTTAAATCTACACATGAAAACACGAAACTTTGGTCTCTCATGTCACCCAAACCCACCATTATCTAAGTTAGCCTTGGGCACTCTGGGATGTCCAGCGGCAGTGGTGCAGTGCAGCACAGGGACATCTGCTCAGCCCTGTAATTCTTAGAAATGGGTACAAACTCAGGAATTTCCCCTCTCAGTCCAGCAAGCAAGTCATGACAACGTTGCCTCCAAACCCAGCAGGCAGATTGCTCCTTCACACAAAAGCTAAAGGGTCACAAAGACCTCCAAAAGATTGAGGAGCAACATCACTGCTTTGCTCCCATCCATTGCCAGGAGGAAATAACTCTATTCTAGTCAAAAGAGACAATGAGAACAGCATTTTTTAAAAAGCAATGATTGCAGAGTCTTATAGTCAACATTTGAAGAATAAAACATGGTAATACATGTTTGTTGTCCCCAGGTCCCCAAACTCTAGCAAGTTCATTAGTGTGCATTGTTCTTTAGGGAGTCATTTTTCACTGTTAATCACGCTTTGTATACAGAAGATGCGCTTTGGGAAATGGAAGCGGCTGCTAATGGAAACATATTGCAGAGTGCTGGGATTCGTAGCATACCTTTCCATTTGGCAACAGTCTCCGAATCGCCACGCGGTCCAGATGCCATCCCGAGTTCAGTCCTCCACCCTTGTGTCCTATGCGAATCTTTTCAATAATGTCACCAACATCCTCCAGCTACAGAAAAATGACCAAAAAAAAAGCATGAACAGGTGGCTTTTGAGACACCACCTCTTTAGCTTCTTTCCTATTTTTCCAGTCTGTATGAAGTCCCAGAGGAGCAAATATTGGTGTTGATGCCAGTTATGCCCTAACTTGCATTTTGGCTAAAGGGTTTCCCTGAACTTCCGTTCCAAAAATGGAGAGAATCTTGCTCTACACAAATTACCCACCGTATGAGATAGATTTGGTTGCGTAGCAGCAATCCTGCATCTCAGGCTTCTCTGTATGACTGGGAATGAAGGTAATTTTTTAGAAATTGCAATGCTGCTGCATCTTAAACTGTTCTTTTGATATGCCTTTCCTTTTTAAACACTTATGTGCATTCTTATAACACTGGACGAATAGCTTTGAGGTCAAAATACGGTATTAACTGCCTGGCTTTTTATATTATTTCTCTCCTGTTCCGCTACAGCGTCCCAATGCTATTCTGAGCAAGTCAATGGGATCACTATCTTATGAAGTAGCTACTGTTTTTTTATGCCTCACCTTACTATTTGAGTGATTTGTTACTAGTTCATTACTCTTAAGTCACCTTTCTTCCAAAGGCTTGGACAGGAAAAACGATATTTGCTCCTAAGTAATAGCTTTTGGTTATTTCAGTGCAAGCGTTTATATAGTTGGTCTCTAAAAAAACAAGGCTGGCTGCAAACCTCTGTTTCACGCAGGAGAATCACACTGAGCTGTCTTTCTGTCCATAGGGACTTGGAGTCTTTTTTACTTGGGAACATGAGAAAACTGAACTTCTCAATTTGCACCACTGGAGACTACTCCCTTCTTCTCTTCCCATCTGACAGGATTGCCCCATACCGAAGCGAAGACATTCGCATTTTTAGAAGACTCCCCAACTCAGTAAGACTGACTGCACTATTCAAGGAGTTCACACGCCGAACAAATGGGGTTTGACTTCACCAGCCCTGCCCTGACTTTAGACAGCATAAGCGTCATTGCGAAATAATTAAACGATCCAAGCTCATTTCTAAAACTCATGCATGCACACAAGTATGCACTAGGGGGAAATTATTTTCTCCTCTTTTGTCCTGTCCAAATACTCATCTTTCAATGAGGCTTTTAGTCAATACATAGCAATAAAGTGTCGCTGGACCAGTAAAGATCCATATTAAAGAAAGTGGTCTTTACCTTGCTGTAGGCATCTCCAGTAAACCATCACTTGGGACAATAGCTGAGACCTGTCTCTAATTTTTTTGCCTCTTTTGTAAAATAAAAAATGGTAAGGGCACTTAAAAACACTAAAACAAATGGGCAATTCTCAGCTGGTGTTTCCTGAGATCCCCAAATGTTTTTTAAGGTCTGTTGAACTCCAAATTATGGCTCTACACAAGCAGGTGAAAGAAGAATATATTTTGCTTCATCCCCATCTCCTGCAGCAAGAGGAACTCGTGAAGAGAGAATGAAGTTTGGGGACAAGTTAATGCGATGTAAATCTGGAGAACAAACTGCATTTTCACTCACTTCCTTTAGGAAAAGCACTGATGTTTCAGATTCTACCAAACCTAAAATAAATCTTATGGAATAGAGAAATAACAATAACACTCAGTTTAAGATTTATACCTGCAGATTAATGCAATCTCTGTTATGAAAAGCTGTGTGGAAACGCCACCAAAATAAATCTTATTCTTTGTTTTTAAGGAATCACGCTGGGGATTTATTTTATGATTCATGCCATATAACAACAATGTGGGCTGGGAGCATTTTAACTTGTTAAAAAGTTTGGTTTAAGATTTGCCTTCAATTATTTTGCAAAGCCAAACCAAACTCAAAACAAGGAGAGGTTCTGTAGTCCTCTACAAAGTCAGTGTTGCTGTTGCATCCAGGGAGGGAAGCTGAGGACATGAAGCAGTTCCAAATGGTACTGCCTATATATTTTTGCCTCTCACAAATTCTCATCAATAAGAATATATTATGAATAGGACCTGCTGAATACTGTAGATGTAAATGAGCTCACTCATTGATGTGCACTGGTTTACTATTTGCATATAGTTGTGTAGACACTTCAGGAAATACTTCATAAGATCTTTCAAATAGCCTTGGCTATTCAAAAATCATGGAGTCGGCAGCAAAATAATGGTCTCTCTGTTCGAGGATACAGAGAAAGAGAACATGATGCTTAGGTTGCCATAGATTTAGAATAAATGAACCAAAAGTGCTACGTCAGCAGCGAGCACCATGGACCAGCCCTTTGAACATGATCTGCTCAAGTAGGAACATGAAATGATGCAAAGGGACTTTAAACACAAGGCAACTAGTTTCAGCGATACTGCAAGCCTTTGGATCCTGTTACCTTTCAAAGTATTGCAAACTGCAAGAGAAAGCAAATATGCAAATAAATAAGATGAAGGGAGGTGCACGTATTGGATCCAGCATGCATGGAGACTGATAGCTTCTCTTTCACGGAATCATAGAATGGTTTGGGTTGGAAGGGACCTTAAAGACCATCTAGTTCCACCACCTTGCCATGGGCAGGGACACCTCCCACCACACCAGCTTGCTCCAAGCCCCGTCCAACCTGGCCTTGAACCCCTCCAGGGATGGGGCAGCCACAGCTTCTCTGGGCAACCTGGGCCAGGGGCTCACCACCCTCACAGCAAAGAATTTCTTCCTCAGATCTCATCTAAATCTCCCCTCTTTCAGTTTGAGGCCATTACCGCATGTCCTATCATTGCACTCCCTGGTAAAGCATCCCTCCCCATCCTTCCTGTAGGCCTCCTTTAGGTACTGGAAGGCTGCTATAAGGTCTCCTCAGAGCCTTCTATTCTCCAGGCTGAACAACCCCAACTCTCTCAGCCTGTCCTCACAGCAGAGGG
>VWZL01001595.1:1603008-1622145 GCA_013396915.1 Stercorarius parasiticus
TCGCTGACTCCAGTCTGGGACTTTTCCTGTGTCTGCTGGTGACACGATCGTCATCCTGGGAGCTGGATACGGTTTTGTATATATTGTATACTTCTTTATTTTGTTTTATTCTATTATTATTATTTACTATTTTCTTATTTATTATTATTTTCATTAAAGTAGTTTAGTTCTTTTTCTAAACTCGTAAATCTCCTTATCTCTTCCTCTCCTCTCTGAGGAGAGAGGTCATTACGATTGGCCAATACGGCCAAAACCACGACACCAGAGCAGAGTAGAGGGGCAGAATCACCTCCCTCAACCTGCTGGCCACGCTACTTTTGATGCAGCCCAGGATGCGGTTGTCTTCCTGGGCTGCAAGTGCGCATTGCCTGCTCATGTTGAGCTTCTCATCCACCAGCACCCCCAAGTCCTTCTCCTCAGTGCTGCTCTCAAGCCATTTACCAAGTACGGTCTAGGAAATGGAAGATGTAAAGACCTTCCAAAGTGTCTCTCAACTTTACCTAGAAGGGCAAGGCTCCATATCCATGTATTGGTACATCTCAGCTCCATGACAAAATTGCACCAGCCTTTACAAGGCTCAACATGGGCCACAGGGACACTGCATGTTGATACCTTTGAGCTGCTACTAAGTGGAGGTCAGAGAGAAAAGATTTGATCCAGTCCACAGTAAGTCTGTTGCAGAACAGAGTTTTGAACCCATGTTCTTCAAGTAAAAGAGCTGAATAGCTTTCCCTAAAACAGGAAAAGTTCCCACTTCACTCCATTTTCTCTTCTTAATCCCTGTAGGGCAACCTAAGATGACAGTGAGCGTCTTTGATCTTACCTCCACAATGAACTGATTCACCGAGTTTCTTTCAAAATACATCCTTTGCTCTCTCTTGTTGAGGCACAGGGATTTCTGCTGAGTGCAGATCCCATCACTTCCATAGAGAACAATGAAGACATCTGCATCCGTGCCAGCTCCAAAGATATCGCTGGTGTAGACCGTGATCTCGTAAGGAACAACTGATTTGGGAAAGAGCAGAGAATGAAAACAAACCAACAGAAGTCAGTAAGCAGCATACCAATGCTCCTGAGAAAACTTTAATGAAGGAAAATTTGTATTAGAAAACTCAACAGTTAAAGAGGACAGGGTAGGAATCACACACTTGTGGTCATTTATTTATCAACCCGGTCAGTACTATGAGAATCCAGAGGAATTGCCTTTAACCCTATAAGGCCAATTGACCTTGATGCATGTTCATTTATTGAGATTTTGGGGTTAATCACATGGTCAGAAAGCACTCAGTATATTTATAACTGCCATCTAAAGTTATTGAAACAGGATTTACTTCAGCAGCTCATGTCTTAAAGGAAAACATGAATTCACAATTTTTTGAGCAACTAGGCAGATGGATGACATTAAGCCAACTGGAAGCAGTATATAAATATTCAAGACAGTCTAACCGATAAAAAATCTCCTATTATTTTCATTACTAAAAAAGAAATAAAACCCTCTGCTGTCCACTCTGATCTAGTTTTCTCTTAGTACCACCTTCTCCGTAACACCAAGGCAAACAGGATAGTTACTACCAGATGAATGGTGAATGCAGAACAGTGAGGATCACACCCCCATATACTTTCTTATTCTGTTTCCTTGGTTTCTCTAGAATGTCCTATGACCCCAAAATCTGACGCCTCCTTTTGTTCTTTTCTACCTTCACAGATGCTCGGTCCTGAGTCCTGATGGTGGAGCATGACTTGGACTTGCTCAGGAATAAGACTGACCCACGAATAAGACTGGGGCTCTGTTCCTGGCTCTGCCACAGATTTGCTGAATATCCTGTTTCCAAGGTGAGACGGTGTTTAACTCACAGAGTGAAAAACCTATGTTCAGATGCCTGCATGTCAAATAGGTGTGTGTACACCTCCAGATGTAATGATTACAGTCAATGCAGCTTGAAGAGTCAGACAAGTGAATGCAGGCGTCTTCCTCAGGGTTAGTTGAATCATTCTCCAAATCCACCCTCTGTGAATGACCAAATATTTATTGATCATCATAGAATCACAGAATCATAGAATCAAGGCCAGGTTGGACGGGGCTTGGAGCAACCTGGTCTAGTGGGAGGTGTCCCTGCCCAGGGCATGGGGTTGGAACTAGAGGGTCTTTAAGGTCCCTTCCAACCCAAACCATTCTATGATTCTATGATAATGGGAATTCAGACACGCCGCTGTCATGAGGACATGTAAATTCAGGTGAGGCCATTTGGTAAACTGAATCCTGTCCCTAACTCCTTTAAATCCTTTCTGAAATCTATAGATGAAAAATACCGGGTAAGGCTTGGGCACCCCTGATTAGCTGCAGGGACTTCTTCTGCCGCAAGCAGACACAATCCCTGTAGTCCGCACCACTACACGCAAGCACAGCCTTTGACACCCAGCGCTGTCACCGGGATCCGCTCCTGGCCATCCCTCTCCCATACACCACCCACCCAACTTCCATCGTTTCCCATCTCTCGCCACAACCTTCTCAGCCGCTTGTCATCTGCTTCCTCCTACACTGCAGCGACTTCAGTCATCTTTGCTATTTACACTACCGCACTTTGTGCTGTATTTCAGATTCAGCATCCCTGCTAGGGTAGAGAGAAGCTTTCTGGCACCGTATTTGGAGTAACTCTGATTATGCGTATCGGAGACTAATCATTCATTAAAAACTCAGGCTCTCTAAATACAGTTCTCAGGAGAACAGAGATGAAGAGGTTTTCTTCTACAGTCAGCCTGGAGGTACTTAATATTCCTTCTGCCCAACCCAATGAAATCTGCTCTGCTGTGCTGCAAGTAAACTGGAATAGTTTCTCCAGTATGTAAGAGGGGGGTGAAAAAATCCTGGAGACCAAAAATCACATGCTACGCATTATGAATTAAAATTTATCTTCTCTGCTGAGGTCTGCAGCGCTTGCTCTTGTTGCTTGAATATTAACATCAGCTTAGAACTGAATTGGCAAAGCGGCACCGTGACAAGGTCACCGGCAGCCCAGCTTTCAGCTGTCAGACGCCCATTTCATGTGCATGACACTTTTAAAGTTGTATCCCTACAGGGATGATTTTAATTGGACTGCCGATGACATGTTATCACCGTTTGTTCGGCATGAAACAATTCTGGCACGAGTCACCATAAAACAAATCAAAATGTTTTAGTTACCTCTGGCAAACTGAAACCCCCAGGTTAGCAGTTAGGAAGCCAGAACGCGGTAAATAGCACAGCGGGAATGGTTTAAATGGTGAAAGAGCCTAAGCTGACACCAAACCTGGTGCTACCTTTCTGCCAGAGAGGCCTGACTATTTTCCAAGGTAGACTGCTGACAAAACTCGGGTCTATACAAACTATGTACTCAAAGGCACAGTATGCCAGGAACTCTTACATCATTGTAATATACAGGGAAATTAATAAATTACATAGTCAACATCTGCACCAAAATATATATTGACTGGGGTAACGTGGAAAAATCTGAGAAGCACGTACAAGGTCTCTGGGTTACATTCACTCCTATGAACATATTCACTGTATCTATCTACCAATATATTTTTTCAGACACAAAGACTACTATGTCTTCCAGTTGACTGACAAAAGTGAGGAGGGGAGCAAAGAGTAACTGTTCTTCTGCTCTGGACAGTTTAGGTAAAGAAAGTAAGACATGAGAAATAAAAAATCGTTTGGTCAAAGCAAGAGGGAGGCACAAAAAGATTACCTTGGCAGATCCTGAGAGAAGAAAGATGATTTTTAGCTTACAGACTGCAGGATATGAGGATCTGGACGCTGGGGGGTCAGCCAGCCAGCGTGAAGGAGACCTTCAACACGAACCACAGTGTTGACAGTAAAAAAGAAGCAGCTGATCGTCTTCTGTGTGGTTATACTCACAACTACTTACGGAGAAGTAAACTGAGGCAGAAGAAGAGAGATTGGGCAGCTCTAACTTTTGATGTCTAAATAAGGAACTGCAGGAGATAAGGCTTTTGATACCATCGATGCATACAATGAGGGATGCAATGAGATAGGAGGCAGCTGTGGTGTGAAAAACTTATCACTTGTTCAGAGTGACCCAGGAAGCATCTGGCAGGGCATGGGGTGAAAACCAATTCTCAGGTTCCAGACCTCAAACCTCATCATTTTGGCATCCAACCTAATGAAGGGAAAAGGCAATTTTGATAGTCTCCTGAAGGTGGTCCAGGAACTATTTGTTGACAACTTGAAATGAAGCAGATCAGGGAGGGACAAGTCATATAAAGTCCCAGGGCTGTGAGTTCCCTGCACACAGTCAAGGATGCACATGTCAAAAGGGAAAGACAGGGCTACTAGATAAGCAAAATAATGTTTCCAGTCATTTCAGGAAAGCAGTGTTATCTGATTCCCGATATTCTGGAGACAGGAAAAGAAGTTGCCTGAATAGCAGAGTTTGATGTGTCATAGCAGACTTGAAAATTATAAACTTAGTACTCAGCAGGAGCTCCCGAAAGACACTGAGTTTATCCCAAACATTTATTTAGAGGGTGTGAAGTGAAAAGTAAGGAAAAATTGGAGAATGCTAAAAGAGGCAAACTGGTGCAACACTAGCAGAAAAGCACCACCCTGAAGAAACTCTGGAAGAGAGACTTTCAGCAAGAGAGGGGTGTGCAATGCCAAAGGCACTGGGGGAATCAAGGCTTGGAAGCAAGACCAAAGTGTCTGCTTTGACAACAGAAACAGTAACATTAGAGTGGAGCAAGATCAAAGGGAAACTGGAGACAAGGAAGACATCTTGGAATGGGCTGAGGACTTGGAGATGACAGGGTGAGAGGCAGCAAAAAGACGATCATACACAGCCACATGGTTCTAGTGACTCTTTGATTTGGCAAATACAGGAAACGTTAGTCTAGAGCACCCTGAGGAACCTTCTTGAAGTAATTGGAATAGCTGGCATGTGATTGTTTATAAATATTCCAAAGCCAGTTCAAGGGAGAGGCCAAGCCTATAAAGCTGCATGAGCTAGTGAGATTTTATCTTCTGTAATGATGGGTGTATCCTGGCGAAATGGTATTCTGCTCACATGGGATATATTCTGTTGTCTGCAGTTCTGCAGGGAAGATAATTCTCTCAATGGCTCCATCGTCCTCCGATTTATCCAGCCAACGGCCACAAGGGAACTTGAGGCACTGTCCCAGTGACGGGGCATCAATCTCCACCCATTCCAGAAACCAGCCAGTTGAATTACCTGTGGTTGGAGAGATAACAGTGAATAACCCACAAAGACTTTACAGACAACAGCAAATGAATCATTGCATTCCAGACCACTGAGAAATAAATCATCCTCTCTTTTGCCAATGGAAAACCAGAATAGACACATAAAGATGATTGCAAGCGATTGTCCAGGTTTGAGCTAATGTGCTTTACATTTCTATATGTGTCGGGTTAAAGGTGTGCACGTGGAAGTGCTAGTTACTTGATCACTTGGATTAATTTGCCTTTGTAATAAGACAGGGGAGTTATCAACAACTACGTCTCTTGGTACCCCATAGGGAAGGAATCCATGTGTCCTTCCACTGCTTCCCTTGTTTGTGGTAGAGACACAGCCATGTCTAAAAAGCGGCCAAGACTTGATGAACAAAACAACAAAAATAGTGATAGAGAAATGAGACAAGTCTATAGGTCCCATGCGCGATGAGAAAAAATACGAGGTTTGGTGATGTATGAGAAATCTCTCTGAAGATGTGGCTGCAAGACTAAAGAGCCTCTTACAGAGAGAGAGCTTGCAAAGCTACCTGCAAGTTGCCACCACTGTGCTCTTATTGCCACAGCCATGGGAAAGGTATTAGCAGCAAAGACAGGAGCAGCAACAGCCAAAGTGACAGCAAGGATCTGTCACCAAAAGGTAAATTACATTTGGGCTCTCGGAGGCAGGTTATTTTATGCAGCAACGTGCCTAATGCATCAGAAATACTACATTACAAAGCAGACTATCTTACCTTTATTGTCATGGCCTATCTTGATTTTTTTCAGGTCTCCAATGTCCACAGACTCCACTGTAAACTCATCTACCTTCCCACGCTCAAATTTGTTCTTGTTAATCTTTGAGGCCTTTAGGCTGACTATCCCTGTTGTGGTGATGCAAAAGGACATTGTTCAGCATGTGAAACAAATCCTCTGGGAATGTCAACAGTGGAACAGGGGAAGTGGCTAAAACGTGAAAAATGGCTTTTCATCTCAAGATCTGAGCTTTCTCCCTCCCTCCCCCCTGCACCCAAATCTGTATCAACACCCAAAAGATACAGAATTCCTTTCCTGAGTGATCCTCTGGCAGCGCCACAGGGACGATGATGTTGTGCTGTGTTTACAGATGAAGAAATTGGTCCTACCCATCACTTCCCTGTCACTCTCACAGGCATCCCAGTCACGGCACACACAGCTCCACTGCTTCCAAGAGGATTTGCTCATCAGCTGATTAAATACTTGTGGGCCACTCAAAGAGGCACAGGAGAGCCGGGTTTCAGGAGCATGCTGATTCATTGCTGAGGAAAGCAAATCATTCACCGCATTCACTACCCGGTAATGTAGTCCCAGTCAACTGTGCTGTTTCTATAATTGAAATTAAAGCCTTTGCATTGGCAGCTGGTGCAAATCAGCATCGCAGAGTTCGACAGTGATTTACAGCAGCTGGTGGTATGCTCCCAGTTATCACGAGGTATGCGGAGACAGGGAGAACGTGAAGTTGTACTAAAAAGGAGTGAGGAATGGGTACTAAGGAAACAAAAGGAAACCATGACCTGTCTTCTCAGGTATCCAGCAGTGAGGTGCTATCCTGTTCCACCACGTGAAGCCATACCTGTATCGTCTTTACTTCCATAGAGAGTGATGAAGACGTTGGCATCTGTCCCAGCATTCTTCTTGTCCCCGGTTTTCACTTTCACAGTGTATGTTGTTGATTTAGCTGTCAGATAAAATATCTTAATTTAAGAGCGTGAAGTCTGAGCAGGAATTAACTCTACTTTTCATTGCATATGTGTGTTTGGTTTGGGCTTTATTTTGACCGATTACAGCCATGTTGTAATCTCTAATTCCTGTTGTATGTGGTGGTAGCTCCTGGGGCGAGCTGGGCTATCTGGTTGCAGAGTCTTCCACCGCTCCAGTCATTCAGTACATTCTCTGCATATCTACAGATAAGAAATGTGCTCAAGCCTTCCCATTTGCTTCCTGAGAATCTGTAAGGCTCTTCAAATCTGTTTCTGCCTATTATGCTATTTCATTTAAAAAAAAAACCCGCNCCAAATAACATATGTACATATAACACATACCAGAAAGTACGTGCACATTGACATATACCATTCATATTCATGAACACACCCTTCACAATGGTGTCATTAGGGAGGTTTCTATCACACCATCATCTAGCAACTGCAGTAAACTCGTAAAAATTGTGGTAAAGACAAATATAGTCTTCACTGCGCTGCAAAAACCTAAAGATTTCCAAGCCGGCACCTTTCTTCCATAGTTAGACATATGTTTCCAAGACGCTGCTCAGCCAGAAGGTCCTCCTGAACTGAAGGGCTATCCAATATGCGGAAATTTGTTGGCTATACAATTTGTGGAAATTGTTCATGTATCCAAAAGCATCTGAGGGGGGAGTTTAAGACCTTTCACTGGCAGTGAAGCCAATGCTGGGCACTTCAGCATCAGACCCAAGAGTCTGTCATTGCTCTGCCGTTACCATGCAAAATTATCTACAAGGCAGACGAAGTTATTTCGGAGGACAACGGACACAAGCAGCAAGATGGAAAGAGAGACAAATTTAGGTCCCTTCCCTTTCTCTGGTCATGTTTGCTCTCTGCTCGGTTTCACATTGAAATATTCAACCATTCCAGTCCACCATGTGAAATGGCTGGGATTTATGCCTTAGGTATTAGCAATGGATGTGCATTTCAGTTGAGAGATGGTGACCGAACATGTTATCCATCTTCCTAGCTTTCTCACTTTGGGTCCAATCTTGCAAGATGATTAAATCACCTGAAAATGAGTGTGTGCTCCTCGCTGGCTGACACGCACTTCACACTTCATTCACACCTAAAAACTTGGTGGTCAGGGCAGAATTCCAGCCCAGTGAACGCTAGCTGGTAATGCCCTCAGCAGTGCTAATAACTTGGTTCCTTTTCAACCCCACACTGGAAGAAATATAAGGCTAACATAAACCTTTCTGTTCCAGGCCCAGCGTTGCAAGAGACTGGCCATCATTTTCCGAATCTTTCTTTACAAACGCTTCATCCACTGGGACCAGCTCCCTGACAATCTGACCATCATCTTCCTCAACCGCTAACCACCGCTGGCATGGAAAATAGTACCTAAAAAACGACAGCAGCACCCAGCGCTTAGACAGGACTTCACAGGCTTTAATAACATAAACAAGCACAGATCAGAGGTCACTTAAAAAAAACAACAAGATTACTCAAAGCTGAACAATACATCTGTTTTCATCCTCGAGCTCTGTATTGTTTGTGGGAACTAAATTCATAAATAGGTGAGTGAGCACTTACTGAAAAGTGCTGTTTCTGAGCTGTCAACCCGATATGATTGATTCCTTTTAGTTTTCGCTCCCAGAAAAAGTTAAATAACTCGGGGGAACTTCCAGCCCCTCAGGCATTTTATGTTCATGAAGAGTGGACCCAACTTGGGGTCCTTATGAGCAGTCCCACCCACCAGAGCATCGCGCAACTTTTAGGCATGTGACTTCGAGCATGTTCCAGCTCAAAGGCAAGCCTGTATTTCAGGTTTCTAACAGCCTAGGCTTTGCTCATCCAGCTGTCTGTGAAAATCAGGGCAGTTTGCTTAGATCAGGACCTGCTTTTGGCCCAGATCTTTACTTTAGGTGCGAAAGACAAAGGAAATGTGAGGTCAGGGACTTCCAGAGTGGAGCCTTGCAAGGAAACACATAAGTGCAGGCGCTGCAAGGAGACCTCTTCAGGAGGGAGAAAAGCTGAGGTTGCCTTCCAAACACCACTGGTCCCCAAACTGCAGAGAAGCTGGGACAGCAAAACCCCCCACAGAGGTACCCAGAGTGGCCCCACACTCAGTATAACACGACAACCATCACAAGGCTCCCCAAGGACGCCTGTGAGTTGGTGAGGAGCTATGATCATGCCCTTCTGCATTTCCTCTGCCTTCCCACGGTTCTGCAGGCTCCTGAGAACGTGGTCCCCTTTTCTGACCATATGAAAAGGGTGCAACAGGCTGCTCACGTGGTGCTCTCCTTCAGGTCAACAATCTCTACCCTCTCCAGGAACCAGCTTGGGCTAGCACCAGAGTTATCATGGCGGATCCGCAGCTTCTTCAGCTCACCCAGGTCAATGGCTTTGATGGTGAACACATCCACCTGCACAGGAGGCAAGAGGCAAATGACTATATTTCCCACAAAGGGGGAAAGGCAGGCATTAAATGGCCAAGGGTCGCCTTTTTTCCCATTAAAACAAAAGGTGTTTGTACGTCCCCCTTGTATTCTTTGGGTGGATGTACTAAAATAACTACGGAGCTATGAGCTCTCCCATTAACACTCATGCTTGGCTCCTACAAGGCAGTAACAGCCATGGAGCTGCTCAACCCTTCACTCCTTTCTTTACCTCATCCCCATTTCAGCTTCCTCTAGGTTTAACTCATCTCTCCTAAATCTCTTTCCTTTCAGGCTTAACGTTTTCCCCCAGATTGAACCTGGAACTGGACACAAACTCCACGGAAAGTCTCCGGTGCACCTCCATGTGCTTTATTTCAAACCACAAAAATTTTTCCTGTTGTCATTTACTACAACCATGAGGTTCATTTATCAGCTCTATTAGTGTGACAGGACGGACCTTGTTGTCATAATACTTTAAACATCTTAATGTGATTAACTTGTTGGTAGACTTTGGGTTTCTACTCCCAAGAGCAGAGACCGTTACATTTGCAGCTTGGAGCTCTTCCCACTGAATGAAGAACCATGTGCAGGTTGCAGTTTCACCGGTGCCAAGCTCATAAATCACAGCTAACAGCTTATTTAACAACCTGAGGCTCATTTTTTGTGATTGCGAGTTTTCCACAGCTGCTTATTGTTTCCTCAATTTTTCGTTATTCAAAATTATTCCTTGAACAATTCCTGGCTGTAGTAGTAGCTTGCCAATTGTTCATAAACATTTTTATGGCAAATATTCAATCTACAAGAGATGCTGTTTAATTGGATTGGATTATAATGTAATTATAGCACACTGTGTAATATTGCTTTTATTCCCTGACTGGTTCAGTGCAACATTTAAAATTGTATTTGCAATCTAAATGCTGACATACTTGAGCTGCCTCACAAATACTCTCCAATATTAATTTAAAGTCTGTGGTTTTCAAGTATTCCTGGAAGGAAACGCTATTACCAGAATGCTTACAGGAAGCAGATGCAAAAGGTGGCTCTGATGTAGGATTGGCGTTCAGCTTATTATTCAAATGAATTTCCCCTGGAAAATGTTTTGGGGCATTTTGCTTTAAATAATATATTTAAGAAATAAAACACACTTGAGCTTTAAGCTGAAAGAAGCATCCGAGCCTTCCGGAGAAGAGACTGTAATGAATGGCCAGCATGATAACCGAGAGAGCTCTGCCAGCCTTCTGCTCGCGTGAGTGAGTTGAGTTCATGCATTACCTGGCCCTTTTCAAACTTGTTGAGGTTATTCGACCTTTTCAGCTGGCGCTCACCCGTGTCTCCTCTTTCTATGCCATAGATGCTCAAGAAGACATTAGCATCCGTCCCAGCCCCCCACACGTTCCCAGTGAGAACATGGACTTCATACGTATTCTCTGCAAATAAAATTGCAAAGGCAGATCAGGAGGACCCCAGAAATAGCCATATTTCGTCAGATCCATGGCTCACCATGAAAGCACGTACCCCAAAAATGCCGGCACGGCCAGCTTTAAGAAAGATTTTGTGTGGAGCTTGTTTGCATCTATCTTAAAACATGAGCAGCTCCACCTTTCTCTAGCCCTTGTCATTAACCATATAAATAGAGTTTGCTAAACTCCCAGCCACGGTAGTAACCTGTGGGACTCATGACACAAGTGCCCCAGACAAGCCTTGGAGAATCCTACAGAAGTCCTTTAAGATACTCCCATTTCAGGCTGCTTACTCTGCCCTCTGACTTAGTTAAACCATTGTCCTCTTCCTCCCCACAGCTGATCAACCAAACCACAGTGTGAGCCACACCACAGGCCTGAGGCCATGGGATGGCTGGGGGGGCCATAAATGGTCCTGCAAAACACCACAGCATGGTTATCATCCTTCATACAACTGCAGTATACACACACGCACACGCACGCACATTCTCTCTGATATTTACCCTCCAGGGCAGACTCTTCGTCAGGCACCAGCTCCACCACAATCTCCTTATCTCCTTCATCTTTAGCCAACCAGCGGTGTGCCACAAATGTATATACATCCATTCCTTCTTCCTCCTTGGTCTCCTCTTCTTCCTCCTCATCAGACTTCTTCTTTTTCTTCTTACTCTTCTTATCAGATTCCTTCATCTTTGTGGCAAGCCGCTTCAGTGTGATGCTCTCCAGGAACCAGCCATCCCCAATGCCTGTCCCATCATGGCCTATCCGAATCTTATAAATCTTGCCAACATCTGCAGCCTCTCTCTACCACCAAGGGAAAGTCAGCACCCAGGAGGTTATAAGACATCTTAACTTCATAAAGTACATTCTTAAAAATGAGGAGCATCACCTCTATCACCCATCTAAGCAAGGATAAGATCGATTTTTAATGCAAGTTTACCTTCACTTTTTCTTTCTTGTTTTATTCTTTCATAATGCCCATCACCAAATCTCATTTGAACAGACTGAGCCGAAGACATTCAGAACAACCATGGCAAGGACAGGAGCTGAATTCATATTTATTGTGCTCTCTACTTCTCCATTGCTCTCCTCACTAGTATTGTCTCTATGTTGGCATTAAAGGTGAATATGCCAAAATATCATACTAGTTTATGAGATTCTTAGTGCCTGAGTTCTTTTTTAAATGAGTAGGACTACAAGGATGTCGTGAGATTATGCAGGGAGAAAATGAGAAGGCCCAAAGATGAACTAGAACTTAATCTGGCTACTGCTGTAAAAGACAATAAAAAATGTTTCTAGAAGTACATTAGCAACAAAAGGAGAGCCAAGGAGAATCTTCATCCTTTATTGGATACGGGGGGAAACATAGTGACAAAGGCTGAGGAAAAAGCTGAGGTACTTAATGCCATCTTTGCCTCGGTCTTTAATAGTAAGACCAGTTTTTCTCTGGGTACCCAGCCCCCTGAGATGGACAACATGGACGGGGAGCAAAATGAAGACCCCATAATCCAAGGGGAAATGGCTAGCAACCTACTACACCACTTAGACACACACAAGTCTGTGTGGCTGGATGGCATCCACCAGGTACCCACCACCAAGGGTACTGAGGGACTTGGTGGAAGTGCTCACCGAGCCGCTTTCCATAATTTATCAGCAGTCCTCGCTAACTGGGGAGATCCCTGTTGAGTGGTGTCTAACAAATGTGATGCAGATCTACAAGAAGGGACAGAAGGAGGATCTGGGGAACTACAGGCCTGTCAGTCTGACCTCGTGCCAGTGAAGGTTATGGAGCAGATCATCTTGAGTGCCATCACACTGTACATACAGGACAACCAGGTGAGAGGGCCCAGTCAGCATGGGTTTATGAAAGGCAGGTTCTGCTTGACCAACTTAATCTCCTTCTATGATAAGGTGACCCTTTTAGTGTATGAGGCAAAGGTTGTGGCTGTTGCCTACATTGGCTTATTAAAGCCTTTGACACCATTTCCAAAAGCATTCTCCTGGAGAAACTGGCTGCTCATGGCTTGGACAAGAGTACTCTTGCCTGGGTAAAAAACTGGCTGGATGGCCAGGCCCAAAGAATTGCGGTGAATAGAGTTGAATTCCAGTTGGTGGCTGGTCACAAGTGGTGTTCCCCAGGGCTCAGTATTGGAGCCAGTTCTCTTTAATATCTTTTTCAATGACCTGGATGAGGGCATCAAGTGCACCCTCAGTAAGTTTGCAGACAACACCAAGTTGGGCAGGAGTATTGGTCTGCTTGAGGGTAGGAAGGCTTTGCAGAGGGATCTGGACAGCCTGGGTCAATGGGCCGAGGCCAATGGTCTGAGGTTCACCAAGGCCAAGTGCCAGGTCCTGCATTTGAGTCACACCAATCCCATGGATGCTCCAGGCCTGGGGCAGAGCGGCTGGAGAGCTGCCCGGTGGAAAAGGAGCTGGGGGTGTTGGTCCACAGCGGGTGAATATGGGCCAGCAGTGTGCCCAGGTGGCCAAGGAGGCCAACAGCATCCTGGCCTGTATNTGTAGAGAAGTGGGGCCGGGTCTCTTCTCCCAAGGAACATGCAACAGGACAAGAGGAAATGGCCTCAAGGTGCGCCAGGGGAGGTTTAGGATGGATATTAGGAAAAATTTCTTCACCAAAAGCATTATCAGACATTGGAACAGGCTGCTCAGGGAAGTGGTGGAATCGCCATCCCTGGAGGCATTTAAAAAGCCGGGTAGACGTGGTGCTGAGGGACATGATTTAGTGGTGGTTTTGGCAGTGTTACATTAACGGTTGGACTCGATGATCTTAAGGGTCTTTTCCAATGTAAATAATTCTATGATTCTAAATGAATAATAAGATACATTTAATGCTTAGCATGAGATATGAACCAAGGAAGAATCAATAATGGTATAGCAAAAAGGCAGTAAACTTGGACTCAGATAACCTGATCTCTGACATGGACCATGGGATTGGACTGCCTTTCTCCTTGCTTCTCATCTGGAAAATTAGAAGAGTATCTTCTCACTTTGCTAGTGAGCAGAGAGGCTACAATCGTTAGTGATTACGATGCATCAGTGGCAGAAGGCTGTATCGGTAAGATTTCCATCTCTCTAATCAATACAGCAAATACGAAGCCTTGTTGGTTTAGATTAGTTGTCCGGATTACTACCTAATGAAGTAGGATAGAAGGTTTTACTCCATGCAATCTTTCAACAACCAATGACATGTTTCTGATGATTGCTTATGCTATTAGGCAGTGTTTATGTTATAAAACTTCCAAACATTTGCTTCAGGCTGAAATCTGGCAACTTGGAGTATAAGGTTTCAGTCTAGAAGCGTTTTTTTCTATAGTAGATTAGAACAAAAACAATTGCACACAAGATGGTTATCAGAAAACTAAAATTGATCCATCTGCCCTGGCATAAAGAATGTGTCTTTCCTTACACCACTTTGTCCTTAGATTTGCTATAATCATCCTGCATGCCCTGTCTATATCTGATGGCATTTCCTATTAGTATGTAGCTCACAGAATCTTATTCTTGTCCATATCTTTCTGCAAATATTCATATCATGAAAGAGATAGAGGATCTGTCTATTCATGCTTCACAGCTTCTGCTTTGTGTGCTTACAAAAAAAAAATCACAGAAAATGGGCAGAACTTTAAAGCCCAGCAATAAACATCTGAGAGAGGACATAAACATGGCTATGTAAACAGAACACCGTACATGTGACTTTATCATAAATCTGATATTGGCTAATAGCTTTTACTCGTAAATTTTGGACAAGTTATTTACTTTAAAATCAGAGAAACCTAATCTTAAAATTATAGAGTCTTTAAAAAGCAAGCATTTATAAAGTGCTTGTCACCTTAAATCCCAAGGAACTGATTAAAAATGGATAAGCATCACTAACTCCATTCTGTAAAGCAAGAAACTGAGGCAGGAGGAGGTGAACTGATCTCAAAAATACATATTACAAAACTGTGGTAAAGCTGTGGATAAAGGCACCTCCATTTGGCCAGTGACACCAGGAAGGATTCCCCAATCCTGATGATTCCCCAGTCTTGATGATTCAGGGGAGCTTCCACAACTAGATCCAAGTAGGTGCTTAACTGTGATGAGATGGATCCCACCTCTGTGGGACTGCAGATTCACAAGGAAACCTAGGCACCACCGTGCTGAGCCTTGCGCTGTGAGCACATACGACAGATGTGCCGTAAATCCCGCTTCCATCTGGACTCTGTGCTTTACCGTCCAGATGTTGGTGTCTCCTGAGGTTACTTCCATACACAAGTATGTGGATCTGACATGCACCGTGATTGTGCAGTGCACACCAGACTAGTGCTGCAGGCCGTGAAAAATCCATGGGCCACTCACACGTTCACTGAAATTACAGCAGCAAACCTCTGCAGGGTTGGGCTGACAACGTGTACCGGTGGCGAAAGGTATGTGTGACCACAGGCTAAGCCAGGATTCCTTATATTCTGTATGGGGTTTCTTTTTCCCCAACTGGATAAAGAAAAGGGACAATAACGTGTGGTCAGGCCCAAAATATATGTTTAAGGTCTCTTGAGATCTAACACGAGTACCTCCTTTTGAAAATAAAGGGAAACAAATGCTGCTATTAGACCATATTCTTCCATGACACCTTTGCTACCAGTACCTCAGAAGATGAAAGTCACTCTGCGAAACACAGAACCTCCCAAAAGAAATACAACACCTCCCAAAAATACAGAGAGAGGACAGCAGGTACCAACAGACCTGGCAATTTTGTTAAAACATCAATTGTTTTTTGTGATTGGGCCAATTAGCCTATTGACGTCTCAGTTTTGGCTGGTCATTTCTTTCCCCTCATAGAAGCAGAAACGACTGCCCTCATCATACCTTGAAGACATCTGTGGCTCCCCGTTCAAAGTTGTTCGATCTGTTTTCTAAGATGATCAATTCAGTTTTGCCAGTCTCGCCATAAATCTGCATGAAGACTTTGGCGTTGGTGCCTGCAGCCCGCACGTCTCCGGTGACTACAGACACCTCGTAGTTTATCACTAGTCCAAAAATAAAGCAATTAAATCAGCAGACGAGCTCAGATAACAACATTCCCGAGGGCTCAGGTTCAAAATTAAATTACCTTGTCTTAACAAATGACCATGTAGCCGACCATTTGCTCTTATCCAAACCAAATGTGAGATAACACAGCTCTTCACTGAGGAATAACCTAATAGTTTTCCCTTTTACAAGTATTAAGCCAGTGTTAGAGGGGTGCAACACAGAGCCTTAAAAGGGAATTTCACTTCAATATTAACCATAGAGTGGTTAAGTGATCTCCTTAATATAACAGAAGGGAGGGAGTTACACAGAGCAGGGGAAAAACACAGCATCCTTTCTCAGGATCCCAAGGCAAATTTTAACTGTAGCCTTAAAAGAAAATTAATCTACTGATAAAAGTCAAATAGGCCATAGGGATTTGGTCCTTATTTATCAAATAGCCTCTCTCTTACAGATAATGGGGTAATACAAGCAGGATGGGACATGCTTGTGCAGGACTGGGGCAGGTAAAGGTGAAGAAAGCAGAACCCACTGATACGAAAAAGCACCTTGTGCTGTGTTACACTGCCCAGGACATCAATTTTTCATATGATCTCAGGAAACTTAAATGGAAAACTCAGTAATGCTTTTCCAATTGTTTTAGGAAAAAAAAAAACAACAACAAACAAAAAAAACAACAAACAGCAGAATAATTTACTTTCCTCACCAACATAAGCTCTTTGGGACAGGGAATTTTTTGTTTTGTTGTCTAACACAGTGGTGTCCTGGTCCTTTAAGAATGCTAACAATGCAAATTTAGTCCTAGCTATAAAAAAAGCACAAGTTTCTCAATGTGTTTTATCTCACATTTCTCAATAGGCACGATCTCACTTGGGTAGACCTCCACCTCCACCCTGCCATCAGCCTCATCTTTGTCGAGCCATCGGTTGCAGGGGAACATGTACTGCCTTCCCTGGACTGGAACCGTGATCTGGACACTGGCCAGGAACCAGCCAGACCGGAGACCCACGTTATCGTGTCCGATCAGTATTCGGTTGATCTTTAAAAAAGCAAACGAAAACCAAGAGGGCAGGAAAAAAAAAACCCAGCACAACAGAATTTACTCTAATGTATAAAAATCTCCTTCCCCCGGCACCCTGTTCTTACACCATGTTCATGTAAATCATGCATGTATGTATTTAACTACAAACTTAAAACACATTCTTCACATGCCAGCATGCATGCTAGACTGCCAATGTTGATAGCCTATATAAAATGTATTCCTTAATCTCCAATGCAAAGGTCAAGGATTCTCACATCTTGTTTAATCCTTAGCTATATATTGATTCTGAATTCATCTGCTTGCACAACGCACAGAGCCACCTGCAATTAATTCTTACCTTCCCAATATCCATTGTATCTAGGGTAAACTCATCCACTCGACCACGTTCAAAATAATTGCCTAGATCATTATCAGAGACTAAGAGAGGCTCTTTGCTGGAGTCTGCTTTTTCACCGTAGAGTTTGATGAAAACTTTGGAGTCTGAGCTGGCACCTGGGATATCTCCTGTCTTCACGCTGATGTGATAACTGACATCTAAAGTGAGATCAACGTACAAAATGCAGAGGCGTGAGTGGCATTTCCAGTGCTCAGCCAGGCTATTGCCTTCAAACAGATATCGAGGAGGATGACTCCAGCTACAGACACAGAAAGAACTTTGCTCCTCTGTTCATACATCCGGATCTTAGGACCACACTGTCACGTCTTGGAGTTATTTACCAAAACATAAGAGATGCAACAGTTACACTAATAAGCAGAAAATATCCTGTACTCCTCCCTCTCACCATAAAAATTAGCTTAGGCAAGTGAGGTGATTTCATTTTTTTTATACTTACAATTTAATTCAATAGCTTTGACTTTTTTTCTAAAACAAAAAAAAACCATCTCAACCTGAGCTCTGTAAGTGCTGTTTTCTAAAGAAAATTGTAGTATCAGAACCCCGGTTCTCCAGAAAAGGACAGTGTAATCTTTTTGGTGATTTTCTTCTGGCAACACAAAGTTATTCAACAGAATCTACTTTATTAAAGCAGTGGCAATTCAAGATCCTTCAGAGAAAGCTATACAAGAAAGCAATTCTTAAACAATTACATTAAAAATCAAAGTTTCTTTCTACATATATAATGTTGCAATTATTCTCTTTTATGCAAATTAATCCCTTACTTAAACTAGGATTTAAGGGTCAGAGGCATTTGTCCCCCAAGTGACCTACTGCAGCTTCTTGCATAATAATGGCAAGAAAAAGTCTAGTAGATTTACTGTGAACTGCCTGAATTTTTAAGTAGAATAAAGCAAGTAAATATGTGCATAACAGCTCAAACCCAGACTTTCATTTTTCCAAGCTAAACTCACTTTTTAGCATTGGTGACTCCCCAGCAGGCACTAATTCTCGGACAATCTGACCATCATCCTCATTTTTGTCAAGCCATCTGGTTTACAAAGAGAAGTTATCTTTGAATAATTAGGACCTATTAGACCTTTCAAAACCTAGGCTGGCTCCACACATAGTAATAATTCCCACCACAGTCATAAAGATATTTTTACATGGCTCTGTATCTCTGTTATGTTTGCAGGAACTTGACCAGACCCTACAGCAGTCACACTTTAAACCTCCAGTTTTGCAAGAAGAGAGACCACGAGAGCCTTGCTTGTAGCACAGCAGGTAAGCATCTGCTGTGATGTCCGTCTATCTGGAAAGCACAGACTCCATAGGCACAAGTTATTCCTGGAAATGGGTGGTCTCAGTCTCTTGAAAGCATTGACCTTCATTGACCAGAGATACTTGTAGCCTTTATTACTAACCACCCTGATTACAAACTTCAGGACACTGAAGTTACTAAAACTCCCTTTTTTGTGTGTGTTTCTTACACTGGTTTATCACAGGGTGAAATCCTCTTAGTGGCCAGTCACCAGTGGTGTCCCTCAGGGCTCAGTTTTGGGGCCAGTTTTATTCAATATCTTTATCAATGATCTGGATGAGGGGATTGAGTGCCCCCTCAGTAAGTTTGCAGACGACACCAAACTAGGTGGGAGTGTTGATCTGCTTGAGGGTAGGAAGGCTCTACAGAGGGACCTGGACAGGCTGGATCGATGGGCCAAGGCCAATTGTATGAGGTTTAATAAGGCCAAGTGCCGGGTCCTGCATTTCGGTCACAACAACCCCAAGCAACGCTACAGGCTTGGGGCAGAGTGGCTAGAAAGCTGCGCGGCAGAAAAGGACCTG